>BOSO01030209.1:0-20745 GCA_018403395.1 Gorsachius goisagi | reverse complement strand
CGTGGTGCTTAGCTGCCAGCCAGGTTAAACCACGACACTACAATAAATTCCTAACTAGGTTCTGGTTCTTCATGCATCCTATCAAAATGCCATTGTGATTCCCATATGCAATTTTTTATTGGAAATAGAAAAGGATTAGTGTCAAATATTTGGTAGTATGACAAACAAATAAGATTAGATGTATTTTTGCATTTTACCATGCACTATTTAACAGCCTACCTAAATATTTAAATGGTCTGGCTATCAAACACTTAGTATCAGACAATGTGAATACTCATATTAAAATCAACCTTTCCAGATTGCCAACTGAAATAAACTTCATTTTTATACAATAAAGATTCATAAGAACATATGACTCAGATATACTTTAACCCCTTAGAATAAATAGGAAGAAGAAAAAAAAGTTACAAATAGTTCTTATTATCAACTCAGGACATGAATATCTTCCATGAACAACTTTTTTTAGATACTTATTTGAGCCCAAATCTATAATAATTTTACACATTTTACTCTTAATTCTGTACTTTACTAATGATAAACATATATCTTAATGGATCTTGAATTTAGGAGCCTAATAAGATAAGTGTTCACTGACTGCTAAAACAGAAACACTTTTGAAAATTTCACAATGCATGCATTACATTTCTCTGTAATATGTGAAAATGCATAATGTTAGAATTACAAGTGAATTAGCATGATGTTAAATGTGATTCTGCACTGTAGTGTATAGAAATTATATTTAGACCCTTTTTAGCAGTCTATGGTTAATCTTAAAATTCCTTCGGGCCTTTTATGTGATCAGTTCTACCCCCTCTTTAACATCGTTGACATATTATGATACACACATGGTCCCAGAGCAAATAAGGCTTGTGTAGAGATTTGGGATGTCCCAGTAGAGTAAATTATTACACTAATTCTATCACACTTATTATTTGCATTATACTAGTGAGAATAGTGCCAAGTCACATAGATGTGAAACTATTTCAGGACAATCCTCTCCATATTTTTACACTTCCACTTTTGAATAGAGATGGAAAAGATCTTTAAGAAAACACTCTTTTTAATCCAAACTTTGTCAGCTTTCAAAGAAGGATTCACCACAGTCAGTCTTCAAGCAGCAATTCAAGGCAAATATTTCTTTTTCATCCAGACAAGTTCATGGAATTACTCTATGCCCTCTTTGAGGACTTTGTTATTTGTAATTTAGTGATTCCCAAAGTCTTGCACAGTATTTCCTTATTACTGACATAGCTAGGTCTTACCACAAAAAAATCTCAAATTAAACAAGACATAATGCATAAATGGTGACAGACATGGACAATGGTAGCAATAATACTTGGGGATAGGGGTGTACAATATATATCTTAGTGTTGTTTCCACATGTATTGCTTTAGTTCAGTTTTGGTAAGTGATTTTTTCCAGTGAAACAGAGGCCTGAAACTAGGAGTAGCACCACTGAGGGAAGTTGTGGTGAAGGTTTGTACATAAGATGTATGCTTTGCATTGAGATCGAGACAGTAATATTCCTCAAAGCCTGTTCCAGAGCCAATGAGAATCTGTCAACTTCAGCAGGCTTTGAGGAATATTACTGTCTTTTTGAAAGTAAAAAGTTATTCCAGGTAAAAGAGAAAAACACAGTTTTGGGCACAGAATTCCAAATGTGTACCTTTTCAAATGTTAGAGTTATATCCACGTGTGCCTGGGCTGTCTGCACTTACTGTTTTGAATGTGTTACTGGGAACACATTCTGCCTTCTGTTATCATATATTAAATATGGACTGACAACATTGCCTTGCAATTTCACATATTCATATGAAATAAAAAATATATATTCTCATATATACAATCTTTATTTTTTGCAGGTAATCTTTTTGACATCTAATGTGTCATTTAGGAAATCTAAAATGTTAATCTTTTAATGATCTTAATTACTTAAACCATCTCACCAAAAATAAAAGAAAATTCAATATATATGTATGTAGTTGCAATTGATAAATTCCCCAATGACAATAGATTTATTCAGTACTAATGGGTTTCCACTAGACATCTTAGTAATATAATTAGTCTGTCTCATAATCAAATAACTTATTAATCATTACATCTTTTTTCCCCAAAGATAATAATTTATTATAGATTTATTTTTTATAGATTCTTCAAAATAATTGCTTTTTCACTATTTTTTCACCAAAAAGTTTCATGAAGATGATGACATTTCCATGTATCATTTACTAAGTTTATTGACAACAGTTTGAGACAGGTATTCAAAGCAGACAAGTAATTTGGTTATTTTAAACTTATTCCATATACTTTACAATAACGTTGAAGAGATTATTTTCTAAATAATAATCCAATGCACAGTAAGTGGGAAAATTTGACCCCTGTAGGGGTTCAAAAGCAATGATATAATTATTTCCATTTGTGTCAAAAGAAGCAAAGTATTGAATATAATCCTTTTAATATTTTTTTCTAACTATGTACTTGGGTGTATTGGTTTTACAGAATAGATATACTAATATTTTGGTGCCTTAAAATGTCTGTTGTGTCCTTGACCTAGGTAAATATCATGCATAAGAGGTAGAATATGTGTAATATACATGTACATATACATTTAAGTATACAGTGCATATAAAATTTACATACCATTTTCATCTCTGTTCTGAAAGCAATTAAAGTCAGGCTATAGTTCAGTTAATTTGCATATATTCAATGGTTGAAATGGCCTGGGATACTGTGATGTGTGATCATAATACCTAACCTGCATGCTTCATAATTTTCTCCAGCAAAGAATATGAGTAGAAGACACCCTGGGAACTCTAAATTTTTTATGGGTATGTCAACATGTTTCTTTTTAGCTGTGGTTACATATTTTAACACAAGTCAAAGATTCTTATACATAATCGTGTACATCTGCATTTGATCTTTAATTATGTATTTGTGTATGCATAAATGGTACATAAAATGAACAGAAGTGGAAGAATAAAGTAATAGGATCATTTAAAATATATTTCACTATATAGGCTCCTTGTGTGTTCTTTGGTGTAAGAAAAAAGTTTAAAATCAATTTGTTCTTCTGTCATTGCAACAAGCAATAGACTTAGCTAGGATTTGATTATAATGCTTTATGTCTATGTCTTAAAGTAGTACAATCCTTACCTCTGTATAATTCCTTCCTTCTTTTCTGACTCCTGCCTTGCTTATCTAATTGTCTGTGGCCTCTTAAAACAAGGGAAATGGACTTCTAAAATGAGGGAAATGAAGGAAATAATGGTTCTTTTGATGCTACCTTGCCTGTGATGTTTGGGGGACATGAAAAGAGAGTCCTTACCCCAGGAGTTTGATTCAGAGAGTGTAGAATCAAATTCCAATTTCCAGACAAGTTGAAATGACTTGCTAATAATAGAAATTAATTATAAATTATAAAGACTTCCAATGCTGGTTTCAGACATACTGAATGAACAAAATAAAAAGGAAAAGAGGAAAAGGAAACAAGAAAGACCTTGAAAATAATACCCTCCATGTCTCTGTGTAACTTTAAATACTGGATCAAGGGTTTGCACTTGTGGTTTCCTTCTGGGTATATGACAAAACCTTGTTCTAACAAAACACTTGTGATTTCTTTTTACTTGAATTAAAATAATATTTTTAAAGGAATAACGTATACTTAAGGATAAGCATGTCTGCTGTTTCCTTGAGTTAGTGTGTAATTGTACATCCAAACGGTGAGTTCTGTTTAATTTAGCAGTTGTGCTGGACATATTAAAAATGTCTTGGCTGATGGAAAAGAACTCCTCAACTTTATGGTTTGTGATTTTTTCATGTCTTATGAAAACAAAGTAATTTATGAAAGACCATGAACATATGACACATTATTGATGACTTACTATATCGTGGTTTACAACATTTATTTTTTATTCATCACAGAACACAAGCAACATCAAGAAACTTAAATGACCAGTTGTGTAATATCCTAGTTAGTAAGCATCTGGATTAAAATGTTCACAAAAAGACCTTTTTTTTTTTTAATTACATAACAAATACATTTTTCATGGGAGGATTTTTGAATAATTAAAGAACAATTCAGTCAAATTCCTACTAAACAAGTATTTCTTATAAAACAGTGACAGTTAAAAGAATTCTCTGATCTTTAAAAATAGCAACATTTTTAACTTTTGTCTGACAAACACAGGGTTTTTTTCCACCACATTATCCAACATGGTGCTATATATCACAGATTATTTACTTTAAAACCTATAGGAGATGAAACTTGAACTTTAAATTCCCATTTGATCATCTTTAGGAAAATCAAGAGATTATTTCTAGAAAAGACTCCAGTCATAGTCTTTTTAAGACTAAAATTTCCTTAAAGTGACATCTTCACATAAAGAAAACCCTCAACTATCTGTAGACAGGTACATATTCATATTTTCTGTTAAAAGAAAAGTAAAAAAAGTCAGCAAACTTTCACTGTTATACTAATGCACATTTTCATTATTCTGAGCCATTGTTTCTATAACAGGGATAATGGAATTGAAATGAATAAATTTATTAATAGCAATTGATAACCTGTCTGTGAATGTCAGGTTACTTATTACTGATCTTACTAAATATGGATACTAATATTACAATATCGTCTAACAAAAAGAGGTGGGATTTTATTGATTTGCAGAAATTATTTTAATAATTTAATGGCACAGAAGTATTACAGAATCCTAAATATATGTAATCTAGATTTACTACACTTCAAAATGTACTAATTAGTGGTAATGTTATGATAGAAAAGCAGACAGAAAAATTGAAACTTTCTGTGAAAATTATCGATTGAAATTTTGTCTTTAGAAAATCTAGATGAAATGTATTGTGCATAAACCACAATGCTGGACTTAAAAATATCTGTTCCTGACCCTTCTTTTATCTCTGTTAAGGCTTTTCACTTCACCACACCTGGTTCAAATTACATTGTTCTACTCTGTAAAACGCTTTGTAGCCTACTGAAGGACTAAGGATTTTTTTGGCCTCTGAAATGTCCTAAGCAGTTGCAGCATTTCACTTGAGTGGTAATTGAGGTTTTTTCCATCCCCTGTTCCTTTCTGCTGATGAAATTTCTTGACAGCATTCAGTATCATGGCATGTTTCTGTAGAGGACTTATGATGTACTGTTGTAACCACTCCAAATTAAATTTTATTAAATACTTTCTTACGCGGTGTTTTATAGTCAACAGTGTGTTTCTGTTTTGGACACACATGAAACATCATTTATAATACCACGTGAAATTCCAGTCACTCATATCTGAGAAAAAAGAATGAATGCAGAGTAAAAGAAGTGCAGAAAAGGGATATCATACACACAGGGAAATAGCCGATTAGATAAAAGATGAATCTTCTAGATGAATTGAGAAGGGTGGGTATTTTTCTTTATTTAAACCTAACAAAATAAATTCTGGAATAAAAATGACTGCTGTCTCCAAATGCCTCAGGTGTATGATCATCAAGGAAAGAGAACAGTTATTTGAGTAAAATACTGAATTGACAGAAGAGCAAATGTGTTTGCATATTGAGCCTGTGGAAGAATATTTGTGAAGAAATTGTGGTGAGGAAAGTGATATAGCTGGTGTTTAAGAAGGTACTAGGTAAGTTATTCAAGCGATAATATGTTAACCCTCAATAAGAGAGAAGTGATTCAAAGACCTAGGATGCTCTTTTCACTTGTATACTGTTTGAATTTCAAACTATGAGACTTTCCTGCTGGATGGAAGTTATGCTTTTCAAGTAAATCTACTGAAAACAGTTTCAAGATACGGAGTTTTTGAATGAAGTGGCTTCCTCTTTAATTGCAGAAAGAATTTTTCAAACACAGGATTTCGTATAGAGAAAAGCCTTAAATTTCAAAGTTTCACCATCTATTTTCAAATCCCTAATGTCATATTTCAGTGAGAAATTATGTAAACAGTCAGTTGCAAAAGGACTACAGATGAGTGAAGTAATAAATGAGTAATTTAAACCAAGAAAAGATAGAATACCTTGTTGTGTTCTGGTATGTAAAAATAGGTTAAATTCATCAGGCCAGTTATTGGTTGTGAACTATTCACTATGTTCTACTGGCTGTAATTCTTTTTGCATTTAATTACAAGGGTCTACAGATTACTTAGAGGTCTTGTAATGCATGTGCATGATTGCCAAGACCACTAATGGAAATTGCATGCCATTGCTGAGAGAAAAGTATACACTTCAGTAATTACATGTGGTACTCTAAATGCAGATGCAAAAGTAATTATCATAAACTGGTACTCTGCATCCTGGAATTCTGATTGGCTCAATGCATTAGCTTTCCCTTCCGAGGATCATCAGGACTCAATACATAGGTTCTCTCATGAAATAAGATTAAAGGTCTCCAAGTAGCTTCCTTTTGTTCTCAGAAAAAAACAATGTACTGTATGAGTAGCTCCAAAGGGAGTGCTGTATTCATTGTTACACTAGAGAAAAGAGTGTTACTGGCCAGCACTGAAGTATTTTGTTAGAATTGTAAAGGACAATGAGATAACACTTGGGTTTGGCTACTCTTATTTGTCATATTTACATAACAACTAAAATTTATATAGTAGAGCAAGGAAACTTAAATTCACAAAAGGTTTATTTACATTCTCCTAAAATTTCAGTAACAGTGAAGCCTTGAAACTATGACCTTGCAAAGACATGAACAAATAAAAACTACAGAAAGGAAAAAAATTGTCTGTGTGTCAGAGGTAGGATTAGATATCCAGCAGGGCTATGAACTTCACAAGTGGATGATTTCTTGCTGTAAAATAATTTTAATTTGTGGCCTTTGATAGCGGCAGTGCTCCAAACCTGGCTGAAACACTGCAGAACTTCACCATTTCTCCAAGATAAAATGTGAAAGCGAACATTTTCAAAGGTATTTCATCCTTCTGCCTAGTCACGTATGGTTAATGCATTTCCTTGTTACATATTGGCTAGTACTTTTAGACTGTTGCTCGTACAAATTATTGCTGCATAGAACTAGACTTTTTTCTATTCATTTAGTTCTTTCCATACTATCTTGAATCTCAGATTAACCCTTGATTTCTCTCAACTCTTTAAAACCTTAAAAAAACTTCAAAAATTAATTTCAAATTTATGAAATAATAGCTGGCACCAATGTCTCACATTCATGAAGTATGCAGGGAAAAATTTCCTCATTTGCAATTTGTGGTGTAATTTGTGGTTTACATATCTTAGTTACACGGTAGGATGTTGCATATAAGGAAATCAGAAAGCATAATGTAGAACAACAATGATGTTCAGTTAGGCCTTATCTTCTAAATTCTTCATACACGTACATAGTTTTAAATGTAAGAATACTTGTCCTATTTTTGATGCAATGCAATTTTGAGGCAATATGACCTTGATCATTAAATGTGAATATATTTATATTTTAAAATGTTTTTTTAAAATGATGGCGCAAAACATTCCAATGAACCATCATGGGGTATTTCCCTGTCTATGAAATTTCTTGAGGTTTCACAGTTTTTGCATTTTAATTTTTTACTTAGAAACCAATGTCTCCATGTGCATTTCTTTATTTTATAGCAACTCTTAAAGATAAGTTCTAGCATATTTTAAATGCAGTTTTAGATTTTTATTTTTTTGGCAACCTTAATAAACTTAAATAAACTTAACTAATCTTATTTATCCATTTAAGCAAGTTAATATTCCTAGGGAAATGTTTGTTCTCCCATTGATAGCTTCCTCTTAGTGTTATGGATTCTTTCTCTTTCGCAAAATTTTTCACGTACAGTGATGGCTAAGCAAGAGTTCAGTTTATAATTCATTAGGCCTTCACTAATGACTCATGAAATTGCCTATTCCCTATTTTCAATGCTTCAGACATTGTACTTGTGTAAAAATTCACTATTGCTATGTAAAATTTCACTCTATCTGTGCAGCTCCTCTGTTTTGTTTGTACTTTTTTTGATTTGAGCTCATTTTAAAATGTTTTCATGCTTTGTGAATGTTGCTGTTTCCAGACTCTGGGCTTTGCCTGGGTCTGTGTAAGTTCATGAACTTTTTCTTTTCTCTGCATCCTCTTGCAATTTTTCCTGAAGTCTTCTCCAAGTATTTATTCTTTGCCAGTTTCTTCTGCTAGTGATCAGCAGCTTACCTATAGCTACCTCTGATTTGCCTTCCCAGCTTTCTGTCCTGAGTAATTTTTTAAACTTGACACATCCTGATAGTTCTAAGTTTAAGCCCCTGTGTTTCATCAGTCTCCTCTGTCGCCATGGATTCTTGGATCACCATCTGATCTCTGATGTCAAAATACTACAGTTATATTTCTGATTTCTGAATTTCAAGTCACTGACAAAAAAAAAAGTTAAAGGATTCTATTTTTGCAGTCCTATCTAAAACTTCTACAAGTTCCACTCCTCATGAGATTACAACTCAAACTCTTTCACTACTTTTTCATAGGTCAGCTTCTCATCCTGACTTATTTACATGTTATTAAAAATGTGATGACACTGTAGTAATAAGGAAAATAACATTTTTTATGACTTTTCTTATTAAATCAAGTTAATGTCTCTGTATGTCTCACATTTTTTCTTAAATATTTTCTGAGCACAACCACTGCCCAAGGACCAAGTTCATGAAGGTGTGTTTGTTGTTCCATCTCTTATTTCTCCTCTTGTTCCTAAATGTTCTTTCTCTTGCTCTTTATTTCAATGCAAGCTTTTCCCTTCTTAAGTAAGTTCCATTTCTGGTCCTGTGTGGTCTTTTAGTACCTTGAACAATGAAATCCTTAACTTCACATATCTTTGAATATTTTTTTTAAAACTCTAACAATAAGCACATGGAGCAGTCCAGGAAAAAAAGAAAGGTTAAACCTCTCTATGTCTCTGATATGATATGACCAACTCAGACTGATTCACCACACTCTTAGTTATGCTGTTAATAAAGGGTGAAAAGGGGGTTCTGTGTTCTGCAGCTCCCCAAGTAGCTACTTACATGCCTGAAGTTAGATAGAAGTTTTACTAAACTGAAGTTAACTGCAACATACTTCATCAGACCAAAAAGCATAGGAGTTCTTATGCTGACATCTTCATAATACTCCAGAGCCACACACGAGGAGGAAATCTTCTTTAAGAAAAGACTTAATGTGAGGGTCCAGAAAGAAGAATCCTGGCACTAAACAAGCTACCACACAGGAAAATGCAAGCAAGCAGTTATTCTCGGGCACCAGCAAGCAAATAAAAGAGTGGTTGGCATGTATTTGTGTGTTTGTATAAAGCATCATGTCAAATATTAAAATGAAGGTGTTTCTGCAATGGTTGCCATGATTATTTACAATCTGCTCACAAGAAAATTCATTACCATTAATATTTAACCAAATAAAATAAGTTAAGCTGTTAAAAGTAATGAAATACTGTAATTAGTTGTGTCTGAAATACAAAAATAGAACAGTTAGTTTACCTAATAGCTGTTTAACTGGCTGCAAGACGTGATTCTTTTGCATAGTACGTGTTACTAAGAGAAATTACATCAAGCTGAGTCAGAGATTAGGTATGTTGAGGGAATGGATGTGCGCAGTTTGATGTCAACTCAGGCACTCTCATGCAGATTGTGCAAAACTATACACATTACAGATAGGTGTTTGTTATATAAATGCACTAGATTCTGTCCATTCCTACCAATATGTATTTTGATTAACCATACAAAATATGTTCAGTTATAAAAAAAAAATATTTACAGAAGTGAGAGGGTGAAATAAGCAATTTCTAAAAAGTATTTGTTGAAAATTGACAGTCTACGAATGTAAAAAGGAAAGGTACATTTGTGTATCCAATAAATAAGTAACAATGAAAATTTACAGTCGTCAGCTCTATTAATGAAATAATTTGGTTTTGCCGAGCATTTCACGTTTGTATGAGCATGAATAACATCTGCTTTTACATTAAAAAACAGTAATGGTGAGTATTAGTTCCTGGTTTTAGCCACATAAAGAGACTGCCATCTGCATAGTCTATAATTAATAGCTTTGGGCTGATGAGTTTTTTCACAATTATTTCATGAGGTTGCTTGGTTTTCAATGACACAGAATTAATCCTTAATGACATTATTTTTAAAAGGATAAAAAGTGTTGTAACACTGAAGAAGACACAAAATGAAGAGTATCTGCTCTGCAGAGCTAGGCATATGGAAAGCAATAAATGCACCAGCAATGCAGGCGTATAAGAAAGAGGGTTTTAATGGTAGGGACAGAGTGGACAGAGTTAAGGTGACAGCAAACATATACTTTTATGTAAGTATCCTCTAAAGTGACAAACCTACATTGTAGTTGGAACACTGGAATGCAATTTATAAGCCCTTCTTCTGTTAGAGGAAAATCTTTGGATATCTGAAGTTGAGCAGAGAACAAAATCATAAAATCAAACAAATCATAAAAAGGAGAGAAAAGGACCTGTATTTTCATCTTTTACATATTTAGATATTAGACATGCTTTGCAAAATAATCTTTGATTATTTAAAAAAGGAGAGAGAGAGAAAAGAAAAAAAGTATCATTCAATCTTGAGCATATTCATTAAAATGAAGAGGTTTGTTTAATTAAAGCTAGAAGCTTTGGTGACCCTCTAGTCTCTCTCTTTTCTGCTCCCAAACAATATCAAATGGAAGGGAGGCTAATGGTGCCATACTGACTTCCACATAAAGACTAAAGCCCTTAGTGTTGTCTTAGGACTTTTGTCCCAGTCGTAATTTGAGAGTACTTCCAATCAATGTTGTTGGAACAGGATGAAATATGAAATTATTTACAAAGGAGAATACCAGAATTTTATTGTTTTGTTAAAACTTGCTCTGAGCTTTCTTTTTTTTTTTTTTTTTATTTTCCCTCCTTAACCTTTGAGTATAAATGACAAGGTCACTTGCAGTTAAAGCGGAGCACTTTGACACAGCTGACATCAAATTTACTTATTGCTAGATCAGCCTGGAAAGTGTACAAAGGCTGGTATGTCTGAGAAAGAAAGTGTGTATCTGACTGCTGAAGAATATTATCCTATTCCCAGGATACTTGTTACAGAGTGCTAATGTCAGAATGTCAACAAGGGAGCTTTTAAACACTGGAATTATGGAAAGACATAACTTAAAGTATTTCTGATGAGAGATTGTTAAAATGGATTATTCCCATTGTTTCTTTTGCTTTTTTTCCTTAGGCATATTAGTTCCCTCAAACTTTATAACTGGTTTAGTTTTCAGATAAATTAAGTCGATTTGCTCTACATAGATTTATTAGAATAATCATTAAAATTCATTATTTTTAACACAGAAAAGTATTTACTTATTTAAGATTTGTCAACTTTGTAGCTCAATTTGTCTGACATCAGCTGAGGGTTCAGTCAAACTATTCCAGGTCAGGTTCTATTAACAGACATTAATAAATAGTAATATAATGAGGGGAATGTGAAATTATATAGCAGAGACAATATGTATGCAATGACATTTTAAATATTGTTTGAAAAAACAGCAGCACATAGAGAATGTGTGATAAAAATTCTTTTTACTTGTGATTAAATAAATTTTTTTATACATTCAAATATGTTCTTATGTTTACAGATTAATATATAGAGAGTGTGCTTAAGTATGCTTGGAAACAATAGTAAATAAGTTTTCAGATCTGTCAAATATTTTGTTATTACTTCAGATGTCTTCTTTTCTAATGTTACACTTTGTATCTAGACTTAAGCTATCTGGGTATGCCTGATTTTGTGGGGGTATTGGGGGAGCAGCTTATATCAGAATGGAATACCAACTTTTCTGAAATTTCCCTTGAAGCAGGAATTTTCACCAACAAGTTATTTCAAACAATCAGATTTTATGTCTTAATAACACAGTGTCTTTTCATTTGTCAGAATACTACAAGAAATAAAATATTAAAATGCACCATAGCCTTTAACATACAAAATTAGCATCTGTATGAAATATTCTACCACCAAAAAAAAAAAAATTAAGCCATTTCAGTCTTTTTCTTGGAACATAAGTCAACTAGCATTATCAATTATTTTGATTTTCTTTTCCAAATAGTGTTTACAAGCATTCTCATCAGCTCCCAGGAATGTGGTTTTGATGCATTTTCATCTTCTAGAATGTTTATACAGAGATGTTTAATCTATTTGTATTTTATTTGATGACATTTTCCTCATAAAATCGTAGAATCATTTGGTTGGAAAAGATCTTTACAATCATCGAACCCAACTGTACCTCTCCACTGCTAAACCATGTCTCTAAACTTCACCTAGTTTCAGACAACCACTACATGATATTCTACCTTTGATCAAATTCTCTAGTCTTCCTGTAAAGGCAGGGAAGAGAAGTATGTTCCTCTTTAGTGCAGTTCATCTCACCCAGATACAGACTTGTTAATGAACATGTTAAATGAACATCACCTTAAAACTTATGTTTGTCTCTATTGACTTGTATTGGGTGTAGGTGTACAGGTGCTGGAAGTGGTGGGGGGTGGAGGTGGGGAGGGTGCCCTCAAGGTTGGCCTCTGTGACAAGCCAGACCAGACCATCCAGCCAACCCCACAACAGTCCCACCATGACGAGAAAAGCTAGGCACATCAGCCATTTTCCAACAACTGGCAGGACAAAAACTTTATTATATCTGGATTTCTTAGTATTTTTTTCAGAAGCTCACTGATCAGTTACTAGAAATGGTATTTGTACAAGAGCAGATGTAAAATTAAAAAGAGTTGTTTTCTTACCTGTGAGTTTATATGCCCCATGAACTACTCCATCGAAAAGATTATCAGTATAATATGAATTGGAATTAACTTTAGCTTTCACAGTGTTCCTCTACAATACAAATGTGGAGTGATGAAGCTTACACTCTAATTACATTTTACAATGTTGACCATGAAAAATTCATTGTAATTGTAATGTCAGATAATTTTCAAGAACATGGTTCTGACTCAGAACAATGTGACCAGCTGCAGAAAGCCAGAACTCTGCCAAAACCTGTCACTTTTCATTTGGTCACTGTTTCCAACAGAGTTGTTCCTCATTTTGTGACCATTCAGGGTTTTCTTTTCTGAAATCTGGCTTCTTGCAGTGTGATAGCTGAATGCAATACCTCCACTTGTCATCAGGCCTAGCACAGGATCATGCCTTTCCACATTAACTGTTATGAAATTGGTGTGAATGAGGACATGAGCAAATGACTTTTTCTGGAGAGGTTAAAATGACACTGCCTAAGAATGGGAGGTTATGACCCCACAACTGGAGGTTAAGACAACTCCACTTCAGCTGGTTCATATGGCAATTTATTGGTGGCTACAGATCCAATTGGCTGTCTGTGAACTGACAGGGAAGGGGCATGCTCCTGTGTTCCAGCCTTTGCTCTCGGTTGCTATAAGGGCAGTAATTTCCAACAGAAAGTGGTAAAAGCAGTGTGAAAAGGTAGCATCAGAAATAATTTTAGCCATTTGCTAAATGAACACATGTCTGAACCCTTGGAAATTTTTTATTAAACTCAGAAATGAAGCGTATAGCTCACTTTTCTTCTGCCAATCTTTTTCTCTTACCTTTGAATTTCTCTTTCTTTCTGGCAGGAGTAAAACCCCAAAACAGGTTAGTCTGAATTTTGTCAGTTTCATTACAAAAGTTTTGTGCAGATCTAGCTAAAATCTTTGTTTTAGAACTATAATGATTAATGTCCTGAGCCACAAAGAGAGGAGATCTGAGCCAGAAAGAGAATAGAAAACTAAAACAAATTGGACACACAAAATTGAATACAATTCCTGACCCTAAACCTGCTGAAAGAGTCTTTTCACAATTTGATGTTTCATATTCCTCCTACATTTCTTTAAACTTTAGGAACTGATAGTACTTCATTTTCTCAGCAGTGGCAAACTCTTCCCTCATCTTATATATTCTCATATATTTGGGGATGAAAGAGGGGCTTTTTTTTTTTCTTTTCTTTCTGTATTCTCACAATCTGCCTTATAACAGATTGCCAGCAATCATAGAATCCTTTAGTGTGCTAAATTAGAGTTAGGAGTGGAGCATCTTATTTCTGAATTAAAATTCTAATTTTAGAATGCATCCTATCACATCTTAGCAGGGCTGTGGGAATATAAATGAACTTACAATTATGTCAGCTCTACTGATAGAGAAGTGAAAAAAAAAAGTTCATATTGGCTGATATCTTGCTTGTTTTACAATCAATATGTTTACTGACTGATAAAATGGTCTCAAGAAAGAAGCAAAAATCAAGGATATTAGATATGTTAGGTGTAACAGAAGCCAAGCCAAAGTCTCTGGTCTGTACATCTCAGTTATTAGTCAGATGAGTATGGATGCCAAAAAAAAAAATATAATGGCTGCAGATTGTTTTCAGGTTTGAGAAAGAAATTAGCTGCATTACATCTTGTTTAAATCAAAAGAAATAATTACTGATAGAAGTAATGACACACATATGCTCCAGGTGTAAGTCATGCAGATCTGCAATGAGTTCATAGGTACATACTGAAGCTGCTTGTGAAAAGGTTGTACTTGTCTGTATGTACTACAAGCTGTTTGGGTACTGTGGGTATTTCGCTATCTGTGTATAAGAAATACTGCAGGAACGACTGGTGAATATATTTATTCAGTAGCCATTCTATTAATAAAAATAAATTTTAATCAATTCAAAATATATTCATTTACTTCAATGACTAAATATCAATGAAACAAAGTGTGCAAAATTTCAGGAGGAGGAGGAATCATTCCATAAGGTGATTAAAGGGTATAACATTAAATTAAAGGGTATACCCCTGGTGTAACAGAGTCAGTGAAGTTTTCTCCTCTGTCTGAGAGGACACAAACCCTCCACACTTCTCTTTTACCTTTCCACTCCTCCTGCTTGAACTGCCAGACTATTAGCTGATCTGAGCAGTTGGTCTCAGTTCTCCTGATGCACCTCTATTTGATTAGGAGCAGATAAAAGCTGAATGGCTTTTTTAAAAGATACTGGCTTCTGCAGTTGGATGCAGACAGTACCTTTCTGGAAGGTCATTTTGGTTCTCAAGACTGTTCCAAATCAGGCTGAAAGTGTATCTGGTCAGTCTTTTCCTACCTCTGCAGAGAGTGCCCACCCACCGGGCAACACAGTAAGCAAACAGCTAAGGAATAACTTTACTGCACAGGAACGGATTTAGCAAAAGACACCTCTGTGAAAATAACCTATTGATATTAAAGTTAATAGGATTAAAGAAATGCTAATCCTCCTATCTGGCATAAGGGGTGACCCATGGATGATGAAGGGATTGTAGGAGAAGGCTGGCCAGGCGGTACAAGGCTGCAATCCACAGAAGCATTACTGCAGAGAAAAATGGAAGTCTGTCCAGAGTGAATAGGAAACATTATAGAAAACAGAGGTCTTCATGTCCATGGCCGGCAGGGTGTACTGCAGCAATTTTTTTGGTCAGTTTTATATTTATTTACATTTGCTAAGTAGACCTAAGTAAGATTTGACTGCCTAGATAAGGGTATATCAGAGTAGCCATAGTAAATGTGAAAGATTGCATAAAGAAAAACAGACTGAAGAAAGAGAACAGAGATAAACTCTGTGCATAATCTTTGATAATTGAACCTTGCTTTTTACAGTATTTTGTTAAGGAAAATTGTAAATATACATTGCAATACATTTCCAATCCTTTCTGTGGCCCCTGGACTAGAGAAAAATAGGCAATAGAGAGCAGAATAGAATAAATCTGTTCTTTAAGCTACCTATATGATCAATTACAGTACATCCTGCTCTGTTAGCTTTTCAATTACCAAAAGCCTATTTTCCTTAGCTTGCCATGTTGCTTGAACGATTTACTTCCAATACACTGTATTGATTTCCAATAAGTTTGCCATTTGAATTAATTGGAAAGATGAAATAATGACAATAGTGTTTGCTTCCTTAGCTGTTCTGCTGCTTTGCTTGTACACCTTTTTATTGCATTTATGTATTAAGAAAGGGAAACTTCAGAAAGCAGATGACGATTTCAGAACAAAAACAAGAAGGGAAATGGAGAGATGAAGGGAGAGCATCAAGTGCTTATGAATAGGGAGAGAGAAAGTAAAGGAATGATATTAACATTGTGACATGGTGATTGCGTAAATAAGGCAAGGTCTACCAGGGCTATGTGTACATGATTTTGAAACAGCAGTCCCCAGAACATGAGCACAGGCTGCTGTGCCTCCTTTCTGCCATTTTTCTGTGCGACTTTCTCGTAGCTCGCTGCTGGACTGCCCCTGTTCTGCATGTAGGCAGGCAGCACAGCCTGCACCATGGCATGCAAATCCACCTGACATGCATAGGTACTGAGTCTTACATGCTCTGGAGAGGGAACCAGCCATAAATGAGCCCCCGTGTGCAACCTTGTGCTATGCACAGTGCAGAGCCATCTTCAGCAGGAGCTGTGAAGGCCAAGGAGTTCATTCATGCATCCCAGTTAGTGGGGATATTACACACATGCAACTGCCATGGGATGATGCTTATAGTTCATGCCTGGTGTGCAGCAAGTAGTTTCTTCCCTAGAGTTATTCTCGGAGAAAGCATGTATGAGTTACATTTCTGCTTTTTTACTTGTTTTTTTCAATATCTTCAGTAGCACACCTTGGTGTTGCAGTGTCTCAGCAACAGCACATTCGGAGGATATCATTTGCCACTCAGTTTACTCCCTCTTCAGGAAGTGGTGCTCCTTATGAGTGGACCACAATAGTTTTACAACTTTTTCTTGCAATCAAACTCTAAACACTGATAAGTGGTCATAGCAGAGCTGCAATATGCAGGAAGATTCCAGTTAGCTAAATTTTTTCATGCAGAACAGTGCAACAAATACATTTCAATTGATTACATTGGTATTATTTTTATAGAATTTTATTCTGTAGGACATTCTGAAGTAGATAAATTAGTTACACATTCATTATTCACACAAATATATTCATAAAGGGAGGGATATTGGACTTATCATTTCTGCAGTGTAGAAAGTAGGCAAAGATTATTATGTATTGCAGCTCAGTGAAAAGAATGCAATTGTTAATGGTATTTCTATCTTTCTTTCTTTCTTTCTTTTATTCCGCCCAGTACCTGCCTAAGTTACCCAGGACCATAATCTGACTGGATTTTGCTTGTATGTACTTTTACTCTGTTGGTGATCCAGACTTACATGAATATCTATGTCATTTATGTAAACACCAATTTTGTGATCAACAGCTGCAGAATGTACTCTCATTTGAGAAAGGATTACATGTAAAGATCAAATGTGTTACATATGTGCTCTCCACAAGGGAGATTTCTGAAACTGCCTGGTCCCAAATTCTATTGTTTCCTTTTTTTTGATAATGAGACATAGACCACGTTCTTCAAAATTTATTTTAAATACAGAATTCTATAATTACACAATTTGCCTCCATTTGTTCAGTTCTCTCACAGAGGCATTATGTCCTGTGGAAATAATAACATGCAATTAGAGATTGCCATGTGGAGTATAGAAAATGTCATAATTGCATAGATCACTTCACTGTTGTCATTTCCTGCAATTTGAGGACTTTGTTAATTTACTATTTTTAAAAAATATTTTTAATACTTTTTTTCTGATGAAAAAGGAAAGAAGTATAAAAGAAACCCAAATGCATTAGGAAAATTGATTTAGTGAAAGACCTAGAATATCTGTCTCAAGCCAGACATGGAATATCTTCACTCACGTCTTTAAAGGCCAATTGAATAAGACAATGCTCTATCATGAGCCTGTGTCTCTGAATACAAGTTTTGACTAAAACATTACTGTTGAAGCTGTTTGTCCTTTCTTTTGGGAAATTAATCTATTTTCCTTTTCTGAATAGAAAAAAAATATCTTAAATGTTTTGGTTAAAACTGCGCATATTTTAGTTTGCATATACTACTGCAACAGGACATGGGAGATGCAATCCAGATACTTCACAGCCCTGTCTTTATTAGCAGTACAGAATCCCAAGCTTGACTTCATCTATTCAGAAGTGATAACATCCAAGACACTCATATCTGAGAAGGACTCCTTTACCACCTTTAGAATTCTAGATCTAGGACAAAAACTTGGCCCAACCTAAGTCACTGTAGTCTGTATCAGAAACTAATTTTTGTGGGTATTGCCTGAGAGGCAAGATGCCTCTGCTTCTTATTGTAAATTAAGCTTTGCAAGACTTTAATTTTCCTGGCATGCATGCCTCCAACACAAACACAAGTTAGTAAAGAATATGCTGTGCACCCTAGCATGAAAACAAAGAGCTCTTGGTATTACCTCTATCACTGTGTTAGCTGAGCAAAGACAACATCTGCTTCTAAGCTCTCATTAACTGCATTTGCACATGCGCTCTGTATTTTTGTGTATAGAGAAATGATAGGTGGACTCTAATTGCAACCTGCTAAGAGCAAGTAAGTAAAACGGTAAGGTCAAACCCCTCATTTTTCTTTTGCTGCAGCCATACTCAGGGTAAACAGCAGAGAGGGTTCCCATCGCTTTGTTGGTTTTCTTACTGCCTCCCAGCCCAACAGCTGCAGCAGTGCAGAGACAGAGACTGGTGAATACTTCACAGGAGACAAGCAGCAAACTAAACTGTTCTGCAGCTCATTCACTAGTCACTGTTTACTAGAAGAATACGGTGATGACATTGATTTTAAAAGCTCTGATTTTTGGTGTATATCCTATTTATATAAGCACAGGTCTCCTCTCCTGGTGGTGCTAGTAGACAAGAGGTGAGTACAAGACACACAAAATGCAAATATCCATGGTCTAAGGTAGTGTCCTATTAACCCTTACTCAGCCTAGCTTTTTGGTCACCCACAATGGCAGAATGTTAAGTAAAAATTTGCACTTGAGTAAAAAATGAACCTGAAAAAGCCGTAAGGTCTTGTTTTTTTCAAACTCAAACAGGGGAAATAGTTATTGTCAGCACAGCACCTCTATAATAATAAAAAAAGAAAATTATGCACCCTATAGGAACAGGCTGAAGATTTCTTAGAAGGCAAGGAGTCTTGGTCTAAATTAGGTTTCTGACATTAGAGCAATTTTTCCTGTTATTGCCTTTTCTCAGCGTAGGCCTAGGTGCATTTTAGGAGGCCAGGGTTGAACAACTGTTGTTTCTTTCTGATATTCTGGTCTTGGTTCATTGTAACCCTCAAAGTACTCTTTTGGGAAGCCACAGTAAAAGGAGTTTGGGGAAGATTCATGTTTCCGCTAAGCCTTCTCTTCCTGTTTCCCACTCACCTTTTTGGTTTTTAGGACATTACTATTTCCTTTCCTTGTCTCACCTGCCATCAGGAACCTGTAGCAGGAGGCTCTGTGGAGGTGAGAAGGGACTTGTGTAACCACAGCTTTGACAGCAGATATTAATTCCTTAATGGAAACCTGTTGGCAATACTGAGCAGTATGCTGTACTAAGTGACAGAAGAAGGTGCCACATAAAAGAAGATACTGCTTCTTTTACAGAAAAATGTCCATTATTCTCTGACCACTTTCAGTATAGTATTGTTCTTTCATACGTCAGTTTTGTGATGATCATATGCAAGATATTGCTTATTAACTGTCCCTTCTGCACAGTTTGTAATATTTAATATAATAAGCTTTTGCCTGGTGACATTGATCCATGGTTGACTACACACTTTACTGTTAAATACTTACTTACAATCAAATAAACGGAAAGAAAAAGCACTAAAAAAAGAGAAATCAAGCCTTAAATGTGACAGGCAGACAAAATGATGGAGACACGCTCATGTATTAAATTGCAAAGTGTCATGCTCTTTCAAATATATACTTTTATGGGTTTTTTTTTCTTTTTTTCAGTATGGAAAAATACAGACTGAGATTTGAGATAAGAGTCACATAAGTCACAGCTATTTATTATTTTGTGGTTAGGATTTCATAATTCTCTAACTACAGACACATCCTCAAAGTATTTAAAAGTGACCTCCTCAGCATTTAGGACGAAAGATTGCTTAAGCCTATTATTTTTCTTTCTACAGAGAGCTACGTGTGCTGACAGTTGGAATAGGAGACAGAGCAGAAGAGCAGCATCTGTAGGGAAGGCCATGCCATGGGCCAGGATGCAGCATGAAGGCACCTTTTAGCAGGTAGGTCAGAGAAGCTTTCTGTCAGAGGAAGTGAAAGCACAGTGATTTTTAAGCTCCCTAGACTGTTAACCTTCCATTGGGTTGAATCTGAATATGAGAATGATTTCTTTGTGTATTATTTTCCTTTCAAGGGACAATTTCAGAGATGTTGCAGGCTCAGGTAGATCATTGGTTCACCATCATATTTTCTCGAAGTGTTTGTGGTTGACTTCTGCATTGGTTGAGGAAGGACCTCTGGACTCAAAAGCCAGAGCTTCTCTTTAAAAGTTGGATGCCAGCACTACATTTTCTGACACCATGTTGAAATCAAGTTTGTATTGTGTATTAGTATTAAAAAGACATTGCCCAATTTCACAGGGAAGGTCTTATTACACTAATATATACCTGCTCAGGAATATGTACTTGACACTTTGATGTTCTTTGTGCCCACTGGATTTGACCATATGGGCTTTTAAGTACAATGGCTAGAGAGGTGTTTTGAAATTTCAGCAGAAAATATTTCTGTGATTAAATCCTATGCATTATATTTCAACACTACATTTAAAATAGATTTAAAAATTATGATTATAAACCTTCAAAAATCAGAGTTCAAGATCGGAGGCAGCCTGGGCTGCAGTGATCATGCG
>BOSO01030198.1:15258-40493 GCA_018403395.1 Gorsachius goisagi | reverse complement strand
TCTTAAAGGTCTTTTCCAACCTAAATGATTCTATGACTGTCCCCATCGCCGATGGAGACAGCAAAGCCTGGAGCTGCCCAGGGTGTGTGTTCCTTATTTGGCATCGGTGCCCAGGGTGAGCAGAGGCTGGGGACCAGGGAGCTGGAGCGTTGTTTGGAAGAAGGTGAAGCTGTATTACAAAATGTCTCACTGCCACCGCAGAGCAACTTCCACTTACTCTCTACTTCTTTTATCTTCATCTCCCAGGGTATGCACTGGGTTTTAAAATTGTCAAAGTCTCTCTTAAATTTCACCCATTTCTGAAACAAGATAACATCGCAGTGAGCAGAGAGGTGCGACGAGGGAGGCTCCTTCATCTGCAGGGCTTTCTAATGTCAGGGTTTGGTAGCATTGCTAGGGGTGGGTGTAAAGTCCAAAGCAAAACCTCTGGTCTGGGTCTGATCTTTTGGACTATTTCAGAAACTACCTTCAGTCCAAAAGCCTCCCACCCCCAAGTGTTCCCATTCATTGTCTAAGTTTTAGCCTTCCCAGACTTTTGGAAACCTGCAGTTGTGTGATGAGTTCACCATATTATATAGGGTTGGAAAATTCAGACCTAGCTCTGGATGGAAAGAACTGATGCAGAACCAAATCTATTTAAAACAAAATTTAATTTCATCAAATACTGAGCTTGAATCCTTCCTCATCAGACTGGTGGCTAAACTCCCATTGATTTCATCATCTCAGGCCTGGCTCAGATTTTCACTTCTCAATATAACCTTGATAACAACATGCAACTTGGCTACCGACTTCAGTCTTAAAACACAGTCACCATTCATCTCATTACTGGGGAAGGTGAAATTTTACGGGAGTCCATGGGGCAGTGCAAGAGTTTGGCACAGCCTCTCTCCCCTTTAGGGGTACCTTGTCTCACAGATCAAGGTTTTGGAGATTGCAACGAGAAAGCCACGGTTTTCCCTGCTCCTGCAAATCCTCCTTTGCTTCAGGGAAGGTTTCAATGAGATTCAGGTGGGGGGAAATTTCCCCCTGTTCTTGCTGTAATAGTCATAGATTTGAAGCTGGCTAATATTTTTTGAATGCAGGCAGTAAGTTTTATTCTGATTTCCTGGTGACTCTTGTGCCAAATACAGGTTAATAAAATGTACCAAAAATGTGCTGAATATATAGCCAGGTATCCAAGCTTTTCCCTGGCATAATTGCAGCACTTACCTTTGCCATCATCATCTTATACGCGTACAACTTTTTGCCTTTGCCTTTTCCCAGAGCTCCTTCAAACTTCTCTACAAAAGCTTGTGCCTCCCTAATTGGAAAATAAAGAAGCAGGTTACCAAAACAGCAAAGAGGTCTTTAGCTTTTCACCCCTGCCTGCCCTGGTGGGAAAGCAGCCGTGCTTGTGCGAAGGCAGGGGTTTGGTCTCTCTCCATGCCCTGTGCCGCCTCTGAGGTTCCAAGTGCTTTCTTCTGGTGGTGTTGCTGTGCCACGTAGAGCTCGCACGCCCACCCAGGGCTAGCTAAAAGGTCCCCAGAGCACTCATGTTCATGCAGACATGTCTCCCAAATCTTGTTCCACACTTCTCCCTGAGCGTAGACCAAAAGCCCGTCTGCTCCTCTCGTACCAGAGCTCTCCCACCCCGGCTTGCCTGCTGTAACTTTTCTCTCCTGGTGCATTGGTCAAGAAGAAAATAACATTGTCTGGTGAAACAAGCTCCAAGAGGAAGCAGAATTTCCGTTCATGAACACCCCCCTGGATAAATATCAGAGACGTGCAATTGGCCCAACAGGGTAATCTCAGTGCCAGAGAAATGAGTGTACACTTGCCAGGAGTAAAATCAAGCTGCAAACTGAAATTAGTTTTGGAATAGAATTTCTAAGTGAAATACAGAGAAAAGAACCTGAGTAGACGCTGATAGAGTATGCTGAGTTTGTAAATAAAATTATATCGTGTATTGGTGTTGCTAATACATCATGAGAAAAGATTACATTTCAGGAGTTGGGAGGTCCTTTGCAATCCTAAGCCTATGGGAAAGACGGACTTCTACTTGGTAGAAATAGTTGGCTAGTTCAGCCCATAACCTTGGGAAAATCACCTGTGACTATTTGCAAACCTGAAGTGCGATTTCTAAGTCTTGAGCATATTGTTTTGCTCTCTTTGTGTTTCACATTCCTCATCTGTGCAATGGGGAGAATCCTTTCTCATCTCAGGGTTGAGTTTGTGCAGCCAAAATAACCAATGAAGGTACAACACTCTGAGAGCCTTCCTGGAGACCCCTGCACGAGTAAGGCGACAACTTGCTTTAGGTTCATCAGCAGGTGGTAATGATCACCATGGTTCATGGATAAGATGAAAGGATGGAGGTACGTTATCAAACATGATCCTAGGCAGAATTTTAGTCAGGATCCTACACCAAAGGGAAAATATGTCAGAAATAATACTGCTTTGCTTTTTTTTTTCTTTTGTTGCAGAACTTTGGACTTTTAGGGTCGTAAGATTTTATTTGTAATGAGCTCAGGCTTGTAGCATGCCTGTGAGATAGAAAAGCTGCTTTAATACAGTTTCCCTGTGTAGACCTCTACCCAGATTTTTAGAAATAATTGACAGTGTTCAAGGCTCCTGATTTTAATGGAAGACAGAGCAGGTCTTGGCCTTCAGGGTGTAAAAGAGAGAAGCAGAGGTGCACAGTGACTGCCAGCCTCCGCAGCCTGGTCACTGCAGCTCTGAGCAGCCTCTTGGCAAATGTGGAGCGGGGGCATCACCGCTCCTCATGGGGCTGTGCATGCCTTGCAATACTATTTTGAAAGCTCGCCTGGCAGAAAGGGGGTTCAGAGGATTTTTGACCAATAGACCTGGGATTTGAATCATTGCCTCAGCATGGGAATGGTTTGTTATGAGTCGTTCCCTGTTGACCAGTGAGTTTTGATTCCCTGGTCTGCCCTGCCCCACTGCCCCCCCCTGCCCTGCACTAAGGGTTTTCTGCAGCTGCCTAAGTTGTTCCCACATTCAGTGTGGGCTGGGTGGCAATATTATCTTTGCTCCATAAACCTCTGCAAATAATACAGCATTTTTTCCAAGCAGCCCTGCCTCAGGAGTGTGAGGTAACATGGCACTTTGCTGCTCTGATTTCTGTTTGCAATGGGCATGAATAAGCAAACCAGGGCACAGAGTTTGCTTTAACAAGTAGCCTGACAGTAGTGAGTCATTTGGTTTTAAATACAAGAGTAGAATGACCTGGCTATGGGTATCAGTTGAACAGATTTGCACCTTGTCCGTTCTTTGGTTACAGAGGCTGAAAATCCAATTCCACATTTGAACTCTGATCATTTAAACCCAGACAGGCTGGCCAGGCTCTGCCAGTTGCTTTTTCTGAGGCTGGGGTGTTACAGTAGCAGCAGCAAATATGCAATTTCTAGGGAAGGCAAAGTGCATCTGACAGTCAAGCAAAGACATCAGGGGTGTGGGTTCCCAGTGTGACGGGTACCTGAGCACCGAGAGCTTCTTCACCATCCTCCAGGGCTTGTTCCTCATCGTGGAAATCAGTTTTTTCTTTTGCTCCACCTGCTCCATCAACATCGCAAGCTCTTCCTCTGACAGCGACTCCTCATCGGACGAGTTGGAAGAAGCAGAACAAGTACTGGGAGAGACACAAAATGAAGGGCACAAAATAGAAAAACTTGGAGGAGTTAGAGGGAAGGTCTTGCTTGGGCTGGGCACAGTGCCCCTGGCCCCTGGGGATCCCTCTCTGGTGGGGGCGCAGTGCCTCACCGTCCCCCGGCTCAGCACCATGCCAGCACAGCCCCTTTGTGCTCCAGGCAAGGCTACTTCCAGCCAGGATAACAAAGAGGCGATTGCGCCCCACCAGAATTCACCTGACATTGTGCTTTGGGCCACGCTTCAGCTACAGAAGCATTGCCTAGGGCTACAGCTGGCTCTGGAGAAATGTTTTTCACACCTTCAGAAGGAAATGGAAGATATGAGGAGAAGCAGAGCATTGGGACAAGTAAGATTTGGAAGAGGAAGAGACCTGAAAACATGAGACATCCATTTTAACCTCAATGTTTCCATAGACCAACCAAAAAAATGTGCCCAGGTCCGAGTCGCTCACGTTGTCGGTTTAAGAGGGCTTTTCTACCCCCAAGCTGTAGGCACTAGGGCTTCACTACATGCATGGATCTGATCCTGGCTGAGAAACAACAATGACAGAAGACCTTAGAAACAGTTTGGTTGTGTGGGATTTCACACTACTCTGTTCCACTGCCGTTATCTCTTTTGGGAGACCACTAACTTACTGCCAGTCTGTTGGTTTTGCGGTTCTGGCCCATACACTGCTGGTGTGTCGATGCTGCTGCCAGTCTGACGCAGGGCACCGTGCTCAGGGATTGTTTAATTACCTGTTTTTCCTGTTTGTCTTCTGTTTGTTCTCCCCCTCCTTTCCTTTCTTGTTTGTTTTCCTTTCTTTGTTTTCTGACTCCTTTTGATCTTTAGTAGGACCCTTTTTGCCTTTCTCTCTCTGCTGGCTTCCTTCCTCTCCTGCCTTTTTTCCACCACTGTTTTTTCTTTGGTAGTTTTTTCTCCTAGAAGCACTGTTTTGTTGGCTACAACTGTCTTCCTCTTTGCTCTCATCTTCTTCTTTGTCTTCCTCTTGCTTTTTCCTTTCAAGTCTGCTTGCTCTGCCGGTTTCCCTGAGGGGCTCTTTCTTAGGCGTCTTGTCCTTTACTTCATCTTCTGCAAGGGATAAAAAAACAAGTACTTTGGGGAACACTTAGCTTTCCATGCTGACAAAGTAAGGATTCATCAGAAAAGCGCAGGCAGCCAGGATGCCTGATGCAAACCCTAGCGAAGTCAATGATCAGCTGCCCATTGACCTTGGTGGGCTTTGCTTTATGTCCTGTCCAAGAACCATGTCCAACTCTTTGGCTGTGCAACTCCCATTTAAGACAGTAAGACACATTTTAGCACATCAGTGACTGATGTGTGGCCATAAGAACATTGGAATTTAGCCCATCCATCAGAGAGCACAGATATCTTCCTGACGTGTAAACACACCGGAGCAACGGAAACAGAAATTGCAGCCATCTAAACAGTACGTAGTGTGCTTGTTGCTGCAATGTCCTTGAAAGTGGTTTACTTTTCAAGGCTGGGGATGGAGGTCTTCTATTTATACACAGAAAGGGTACAGCTTAGGCAGCACCAGGTCTTGTTTCTCTGAGTTTTCTTTTCTATAGGAAGGTCTATATCCAGAGAAGAAAAAAACCAGATAGTCTCTCATGCACTTTTCATTCTTACTGGCATTGCAAGCTAAAAAACTCATTTGTCCAGCAGTCAGAAGTGTTTCCAATCCAGTGGAAGGATTGAATCCAGTGAAGGATTGAAATAGAGCATGATTTAATTACAGAATATTATGGAAAGGGGAAAAAACATTCAAAAAACCTCAAGACCCTCCATCCCTTTTGCCGTCAAGTACATTAAAATCAATACTAAGTTTTCCAGATTATTTTGGCTCCTAATTTTCCAAAATTTCTTCCTGATGAAAATGGAGTGTTCAAACAAACAAAAAAACAAAACTTCAAGAAATTTCTAATTTTGGCATTTTCCCCAGGGTTGGAAAAATTGTAATCCAAGAAGGAAATTGTGCTGGGGTGGAATCCGGAGTGAAAAATGAGCAGCCTAAAAGGTGAGGAAAATAGAAGCAAAAAGAATTTGAGTAATTGCATTTTTGTTTTGGTGAAAAGTTAGAAATTAATAACAAGAAAATAGTTTTTACTTGCTAGTGGTAAAAAATTAGTAGGTGGTGGTTGTCACACTTGTCACTGGAAAGAGAAGGAGCTTTCGCTTTATTTCTTAAGAGCCATTAGATAGGTCTCAGTTACTACGTAATGGTGCATCTCAGCTGAATTTCAGGTAGTGATCGAGGCCAAAGGACCTCCTACCCTCTTTGGGAGAATGTTCATTTTGGGCAGCCAACTATCGTGGTTTTCATTTGTAACCTACAAAATATTAGGTTAAACGCAGAGCATTCATTTGTTACTTTTATCTTATTTCCTTGTTTTCCTGTATGGGAAAGGTAGATATGATTAAAAAAAATAAATCCCGGTCATTTGCTAATTACTGCCTCGTATTTTATGGATCGTACAGACACGGTTGTGAAACATTTTTGCAGTAGCGTCTGCATTCGTATCTCCTATCTAGTGCTGTTATGATCTTACCTGTTAGCTATCTCTCTCCATTTAGTGCTATAATCCTACCCCTTAGCTATTTCTCTTTATTTACTATACACACGGGGTTAAAGCCCTTTTTAATCCTGTCACTGGCTCTTCCTGATTTTCCTAACAGCCACCAGTCTGCCTCCAATCCATTTTCATTTTTGTCTTCTCGTGGTCATCATTAATCAAGATACCAGTGTGTTACGGTTTAAGCAAACATTACGGGGAGGGCAAGCAGGAGCTCAGTGTGGTGCAAAGCAGCCCCAGCCCTGCACAGGGTGGTGCTTTACTGCGATCCCTGGTTTATTAGGGATGACAATCCAGGGACGTGGGCTCTGACAGCCTCCTACTCTAGGAGCATGGGTGAAAGGGGACAGACTGCTTAAGAATGGTTTACCTATCACTATTATAAATCAAACCTCACGGGAAAAATCTGCTTGCTTACAAGTAGCTCATGAAATGGTTCCTGTTGCAGAGCAAGTCACACGCCAGAGAGAAAAAGAAAAGGTATCACCTCCCGTATTTCAAACAAGACCACATTTTTTAATCTCTACATTACCTTCGCTCTCTGTGTCACTTTCCACTTGTCCATCAATCTCTATTCCAGCTGCAAGACAAAGAACAAAGAGTAATTGCATTTGTTGCTGGGATTTACACATGCAATGCTTTACATAGCTCGTCCTTAAGTGCCAGCTGAGCTTGGCAGAACGTCCCTTATTGATTATACATTATAGTCTTTTCCTACAGTGACGCCCTTAATATTTACTTTAGTTTCACAAATTGACAAAAGCTCCCTGCATGAGCAAACTGAAACTGCATGATCTTTGAGAGATGCAAAATTGTGTGCTTGGAAAGTCATGAGACGTTTCCTCAAGTATTTGGCAGCATCTAAACTCAAATGATCTCACAGTGATACCAACCATCTTCCATGATGACCTGTAAAGCACATTTCTTTTTCTTCCCCATGGCAGCCTCCCGTCTTTTGCACAGGCACCGTAGCGGCTGTGCTGCGCGCGCACACCCCAATCATACACGGGTTGCGCTTTCTTCCAGTGCCTATGTGCTTGTCCCTTTGTCACTGCAGGCAGATGAGCACTTCCAGCCGCTGGTGACCTCCTGCTTGTGAGCCATGAGGGCAGGGAGGGATGGGAGAGGCAGGGAAGACTCGGTCTCTGCCTCAGCCCTCCCAAACACTTTCTCTTCGGCTCCCTTCTCCCTGTGAAAAAGCACATTGGCATTACGTTGCATTTCATTATTTAAACATGAAGGAAAGCCCTATGGTGGATACTTGGTGGTATCGTATGAAACATAGACACGAGTCACGTCTGGTTCTGACATAAGCATGTGGCTGGAGGCTTTGAAAGGATCAATTTTCTTAATGCCATATTCTTTACTGACCTGCGTCAATCTGTGTAACCTTGTTAGTCATTCTCCTGTGCCTTATTAAACCTGTCGGTGTGGTGCCCCTTAGGGCATGGCTGTGGGTCATCTTTTGTCCTCCATGTGTGTCCTTTGTAGGGGACTCATGAGCTAATAGATGCAGCAAGGAGTCAGGAGTCAGGACACCAGGATCTCTCTTTCCTTTGCTCCTCTATTCTGTGTGACCTTTGCATACTCATTCCACTTGCTGGCAAAATAGGATAGATTTTCCTTCTAGGTGCTCTGAGGCTTAATTAATTAATGCGAGACCCTCATTCGGAAGGTCCTTTAGTACCACAAAGTATTGTATTGCACGCTGCAGCTTGCAGTCTTTCGATGGGCCAAGGATACGTGTGTCTGAGCAATCTCCGGTGTAAAACCCGCAGCATCTGCCCCAGTTGTAGCTTCCTCGGAGAGCCGGTGCACCCCCGGCGCAGGATTTCTTCTGCAGGCATGCCGAGTGTGCAGGAATGGTTTCCGAAGAGGAAAGCTTATCCTCACACCATCTGTGAAGTCTGCTGTGGACCCCCAGCTTGCATGGGTGTCCCTTGGGGGACCTGGTGTGGTGACAGTACACAAAGACTTTTTTCTGAGTGTTGGCAGGGGGAGGGTTAAATCCCCCCTTCCCTACAGAAGGAGAGGAATGTTGTGGAGACCAGCTTGAGGCTGCTGCCACCAGGGACTCTTGCAGGTGACTCCTGCTCTGGGGCGGGTGCAGCACTCAGGGAGGTGCCAGCCTGAATGGGAGACTCCTTTTTTTTGATCTCTGAGTTTTAGTCCAAAGGCACCTTTCAAGTATTTTAAATCCAATCCCATGGATTGTTTGATCTGCCTTTGACTTTAGCTCAGCTTGCTGAGCTAAATACATAATGTATGGCATATACCCATACATTATTAACAACCCTAATCCTACAAGTTCATTACACAGGGCATTTCCACTGTGTTCCCCACACCAGTGGGTCTGAAAAGAGCAGTAGTGGTCTTTGAAGGTCTTCCCAGTGAACAAGTTTCACCTGCAACCCTATGTGTCGATGCGGTAGGTTGAAAAGTTGTTCCAAATGTGATCAACTAGGTCAATGCATTAATACTGCTCCAGGCAAAACAGAATATTTCGCAGTTGCTGGAGGCTACTGGAATGGATTTTCTGCAGGCTACTTCAGTTGCCTCAAGCCTCAGCCCCTGAGTATCTCCTTCCCAAACAGAAGATCTAGGGATTTTCCTCCTGAAATGAAAGCCAGGTTTCTGGAGAATCAGGTGGTAAGAAGCAAAAGGGGTGGTGGATGCCCATCACACTCCCGCAATACTGTGCTCAGTGCTGGCACTGCTTCTGCCTCAGGACTCCCTTCTTGTCCCCTAAGGCATACTCAGATGCTGTTTGCATGCTCAGGGGATGCTCACGCGTCTCATTGCCAGAGGTAAGCAAAACGCTTCAGGGTCCTGGTTTCTACCCTGCCACATGGTGAATAATTCACCCATCATCTGCACCACAGCAAGGGCAGCCACAGGCTCCAGACCTGTTTGTGCCACCTGGCATACCCACAGGTACTGAATATGTGATTTTGAAAAGTTATGGGAACTGCAGATTCATTTTGCTGCAGTTTGCTGCATCTTTGAGACCTGTGTTCTCCTTCCTGAGAAATACTCTGCCTCCCAGAACGGCAGCTCATGGGACGCCAGTGTACCAAAATGTGCAGCTGGGTAAAACCTCTGCCTCCTGCTCTGAGCCAAAACTCCCATTCTTTGGTTTTATAATCTGCATTCTGTTTCATGGAGGCGGTAGCAATTTTGTGATGGTTGTTCATACAGTCACAGGGGCCCAGGGCGCAACAAACTCGGGGGAAATCCGCGGCCCCCACGTGGCACCCCTTGCCGCACGGGGTGGAGATCACCCCACACCCTAGTGGGGGGTGACAGCTGAGAGGTCCCAACATACAGGACAGAGCAAGAAGGGTGGCTGCCGTACACAGTGCTCATGAGGCAACACGCCGGTATGGCTGTTTAGTGGCTGAAGGGATTTGCAGTAAGCTCTGTTTGGATGTTGCTTCCCTCCCCGTACCTACACTGTCAAACATGGTAGGATTGACCCTGAAGAAAATGCACTCTTGCGGACTGGGTGGCAGCATTTTACCTTTGCATGGGTAGGGATCGTTACCCTTCATGCTGCCAGCTTTGTTGGACTCCATCATATGGAGAGGAGGGAGGTGCATAATGGCCGGCAATGATTTCCTAATGAGGGTTATTAAAGTGGCTGCCCAAGCTCGTACCCTTAAGGAGAAATGTGTATGTTATTTTTCAGACTTGGCCTATGGTACAACAAACCGCTTTGTGTCTGATTTGCTGTTCCCTTTGCCTTAGACCATCAAGATCAGCATAAACAAAATATTCCACCCCAGCTGATGCCATCTTCCTCTTCTGGCAGGGAGGATCCACCTGCGGCTGATGTGCAGCCACACAAGGATGATGAGAAACCTCGGGGTCTTTGCCCTTGGTGGCACATATGCTCAGGGGGAGAGGCAGAGCCAACGTGTCCTGGTTTTGGCTGGGATAGAGTTAATTTTCTTCATAATAGCTAGTACGGGCTATGTTTTGGATTTGTGCTGGAAACAGTGTTGATAACACAGGGATGTTTTCATTACTGCTGAGCAGGGCTTACACAGAGTCAAAGCCACAAAGTGGTGTCTTGCAAGCTGAGACCAAGAAAAAGTGCAGTGTAGTTAGGCCAAACCACAGACTTGCCAGCCTTGTTTGTCTATTTTGATTTTTGGTAAGTGCTTAGAGATCTGTAATTTCCCCCCAGAATCAGGCTGGTGAAGGTCTTGTTGTACAGAATGGCAAGGGTTGGAAGGGACCTCGGGAGATCATCTAGTACCTTAGGGCTGGTTTTGCCTGTGCGATACTGCGTTTGTAGTGCATTTTACGTGGGATGAACGTGGAAGACTTGGTCAAAAAGAGAAAGTTTAAAGAAAAAAAATATAGCTGTTTATATGCAACATTGAAATATTCATGGAAAAAACTTAAGGTGGGAAAGTCTATAAAATGCTGTATTTGAAGTAAGAAAAATATTCTTCATTTCCTGTCCTTTTGACACCCATCTTTCTTTGAAGATAGAGGGTGTGTAGTTATGAGAAACATACAAAAACTTTGCAACAACCTCCAAGGATGGCAGGACTGGGAGAGCAACGAGACATCTCGTGTGCTGCGAGAGAGGTCACGCATGAGGGCTTCCTGTGCCTGTGCGTGTGCATCAAAGAGATGCCGGATCCCGAAATAGCTCTGTGCAGGCCTGACCTGAGCTTGCATAGCCAGACAAGGGGGAAACGCTGCCATTCTTCAGCACCGAGCACACTGCTGTCCTCAGCTTACGAGCCTGATTTTCCTCAGAGGATAGTGTCTTGCAGGGTTTATGATTTCTTAGGATTACGGATCGGGGGGGACTAATGGGTTAGTGTTTTACCTTTGAGCTATTCCACAGAAGGTATGAATAAGTAATGCACGACCACAAACCCAGCTATGACTTATGTAAATGTCAGACTTCCTATGCAGAATGCAAGCAATTTGTGGAGCTGTAGCGCTAATTTTTTGTCCTATGCTGTTTAGTTTGTTTCTCCTCACGTTGGTAACTAACGCTACATAATTTTACAGTTTTGAGTTTTGACATATGAGGACATTGGACCTCTCACACACCTCCAAGTGTTAAATAAAAAGCAGTTGTGTTATGGAGAGAGGGTAACTGAATCCTGGAAGCACACACAACATGCTCCTAAATGCTTAATGAGCTAATGTTTCTCCCTTTCTTGCTTTCCGATTAACATAGGTCTTTAGCTAATTAATCCATGGATTACATTTATTCAATATTCATCTCATCTATAAGTAATCTTTACTTGAGAAGGTTTTTCAGTAATACCAATAATACCTGATCCGTCCTGATTGATGAAGGCCTAAAACTTGCAGATTGGCAGAGCCAACTCTAATGATATATCTGAGATGGACATTTAAAAGTTAGAGATCACTTCCCAACACTGACTCGGTTCCGTCTGACTGTTAAAGAAAACTACATTTTTTTAAAAAAGCATAATCGTGTTTTCCAGGGTCTCTCAGGCGTGCTTCATAAAACTGTTCATCTCAGCTGTGATCCAATCTGGCTTTTAACCAAAATCTGGGGTTTACTTTACAAAAAAAAAATTTAAGCCATAGAAATCCAGCACGGGATGCATGTTATCCTGAGCATATATGTATGCAGAAGTCATCCTCACCCTCGTGTCATCTCTGCAACGCTGTCGTGTTTCTCTGTACTTTGGTACGAGGGTCTGGAGCGGCCTCTGACAGCGCAGCATGGAAATGCTCAGAAAGTAAGGACTCGTCAGCAGCGCTCACCGCAATCACGTGGGTAGGCAGCCTCATTAATTTAACATACCCTGGCAAAGAAATTTCTCAGCTTTTTGCAGTCCCTGAAAATAATCCTCCAGCTTCCATACAGAGCAGTGGGTCTGGACTATGGCTGGAGGTGGTAAACCGGTGCCAAATACATGTCCTGTGCTGTTTGTGCATCATTGTCCTGTAAGGACGACAAAGTCCCACTGGAAGAAATTGTGCGAGACTAATCTCATGTTTGGGATGCTCAACTCAGTGCCTTGCCAGCCTGTGCTTTGCCCACAGCAATAACCCTTATCTGAATAATCCCAACCCAGGGTGGGGAGCACAAGGTCCTTGGAGGCAGAGCCATCGCTTTTAAAATTTCTTTCTTCTTGTTATTTCATAGTGTTCTCTCTTTGGCTTCCCCTCACCTCCCACCTCAAGGCACAGCTGGGAGTTTCCCAGGAAGGAGCGCACCGAGCTCTGTACATGCTGTTAGCCTGTGTTTTTGCTGAAGAGCAATTACTGCCAGAGGGCTGCTAATTCAGGTGGCCTGTCAGGAAGAATTAAACCAAAAAAGGGGGAGGATGTGCACTGGCAGGTCCTGAAGCTGTGCCAGCTTGAAGAGATATCTTCAAACGTCAGATCAATCATAGGATACAGCTCCTCAGACTTCCATTACTTCTTATCATGTAGAAGCCAGTAATAAATTATTATTTTTTTTAATGATGCTTATATTGCCCAGCTGTGTGAGAATAGAGCGCTCCTTTAGCAGCAGCCTTATGGAATGCACTGCCGTTATGAAGACCCCAGCCTAGGGCAAAACACAAGCTTGTGTCTGGCCAGCTCAGGGCCATCTTCACCCACTCCACGTCTCAGGCTAAGCCCATGCTTAGAGCCATCCTGGATCCGCATGAGCCTGTCAGTGTTCTCCAAACATGGCATATAGGTGTTTGGCAGTGGTGCTGGCCAGATGGTGTCTCGTGCTCCTGCGTCATCCCTCCTCATCGCTGGCCTTGACAGGCTTTGAGGGCAGGAGGCTCTGGTTCATCTGAAAAGTGGCGTGCACCATGACCCTGCTTTTCCTGGCACTGCGTGAGTAACTAAGTGGCGTTGGGAAAACCATTTTGATTTTTAACCAGAGACAGAAACCTCCACCCATCTCCCACACTCTTGGTAGGGAATGGACCCTACACAACATTTTTTCCAACCCATTTTTTTTCAATGAAGTCCAAAAATGAAGGTTGTGAAGTTTCAAAGGACAAGAAGAGAAAATAGGGGAGAATATAAGTGGAAAACCAAGAGGAGGGAAGGTTTTTTGCACAAATTCTGGAGTAGGAGAGGAACATTTTCTTGGGGAGGAACATTTTTGGTGGACTCCATTCCTACCTTACACACCTGTTTGGCCCTGGTCTGGAGGAGAAATTTCAGCATGGTCCCCCCTGCTTCGTAAGCGGTGCCCGAAAGGCCAGGAAGGAAGGGCACAATATGAGAAGATCAGGAGAAGAACGTCCTTCACTGGAGTTGAACCTTTTTTGCTTCCTCAAGTCCAGCCCCTCCAGACACAGAGAAGATGCTGTGGCTGGATTTCCCCCTCTTTTGTTTCTGGGTCTGAGAGGATTTCTGTGGGAAACATTTCTTTCATTTTTGTCCAGAATCTCTTTGCCTGAAAAACAAGATTATTTTTTTTTTAATATAGAAAGACAGAGGGAAAGCTGCCTGACAATCCAATCATGGCAGGAGGATCTCACATGCTTTTAACCTCTTCCTAAAATGTGCAAAGCTCCCAGAGGAGTTCTGCCTGTATCTGCATAAGCCAGACTCTCCACTGCTGCAAGCTCTTAAAGCTTCAGTGACTTCCATGAGGCTCTGACAGGTTACACTAGCCATGGGTTTGCACCAAATAACCCTAAAGCTTCCACTAGATCACGGGCTCAGTGGTGCACAGGACTTTGAGGGATCTCCCCATAAAGAACTTGCAGAGTCAGAAGGTCCCAGTGAAGGTCCCTGTCTGTGTCAGAAGACAAGAGATGAGAAGTCAGAACTAGGATCTCTGTTTAAAACTATCTCAAGGCCCTATACATAGTTGATTTCTACTGGAAAAAAACCAAAACATGCTCCTGTGCCACTGTTAGAAAATATAAAGCCATATTAATGAAATGCTTTGCATTATTTTTTTCTTAGGCTTCCCAGGTAAGCTTTTAAAAAGTATAAAATGCAGCATAAAACCAGCATCATGATAGTGCACAAAACTCACATAGCATGAGAGCAAGCTAAGGCAGAACATAGGCAATTTGTTGTGGGAAGAGAAATATAACGATTAGGCATCTTAAGGGATTCTTTAATAAATTTAAGGTGTGCCACAGTAACCTGCGTCCCCCTTTTGCCTCAGACTCAGTTACTCCAAGTGATGACCAGATACCACTCACAAGAGTTGTGTCTTCCTTCTCCTGAAGAAGGTAGCATTGCCTGCCTGTCATATCCTCCTAGCGTAGTCCTCACTAGCCAAGGTCTGGCCCAGCTCAGGAATGACCTACAATCAAAATGTCTTTTAGCCGTTGGTCCTGGACCGCTTCTCCACAGGCAAGGAGGAGATGTGGAGAGGAGGTGCGGAAGGGAGAGCACTTTGGGGGACGGCATCCTTCAGGTGCAGGATGGGCTCCAGAAACAGGAGGGGAAGAGAAGCAGGTGGCTACCAGGCTTTCATGGCAAGGGGACGGAAGGGGTCCGCGATGCTCCGTGCAGCCGAGGTGAGCGAGCCCACCTGCGGTGCAATGGGACCTCCCTCTTGTGGCAGCCACTTTACACAGCAAATTGCTGCATTTCAGCAGTTTTACCATCTCTTCTGGCAGAAGTGGCACGTTTAATAAAGGAATGGGGGCTTGCACTGCGTGAAACTGGTATTTTTTTTCCTCTCACACTGTGTCTGCTTTCTCTCTCATTATTGAGTCGGCAGAAGTTTCATTAGCCTCTGATTCAGAAAGAAATCCAGAGTGGCAGACCAGATGTGGTACTGAGTTAAAATATTACACTTAACAGAAGTCCTTTTTGTGCTTGCCATAAGCCCCATGGGTGTTTCTAGAGAGCAGTCTTCAAGTTTGCAAAGCACCACCGCATTTCACACCCTGATGACTCCAGTGGTGCCATACCCATTTTATTAAGAGAAGATGCTCACCGTGCTCACCTCTGGGCTTCGTGGGTCTTGTGGGGCTGGAGCTATAACCAGGGCTGAGTGATAACTGGCTCTTTAAGGTGGCTGTCAAACTGAAAAACTGAACGGAAAAAAGGACACTCAGGTTAAACACAATCTGCATTTTAAACCCAAAGATTTTCTTATTGAACTATTAAAAAAAAAAAACCCCAAAAACCAAACAGGACATCAAAACCCCAAACCAAGGTGGGTTTTTTTTCCTTATATGAGATATCACCAGCTAAAATTTTGTCCTTTTGGGAAGCAAAGGGCCAAACTAGCAGAAATGAGGCTGAAGGGGGGACGTTTCCCTTCCATCGGCTAATGTCCCCCTCTCCACACGGCTCCCTGGGTCAGCCATTAGTTTCTTTTACAAGAGCCAAGTACGATTTTGCCTTCTGCCTGAATCTTTTCGAGGCTCTAATTCTCAGATGCACCACCGCACAGAACTCTGCAGGGGGGACACCTGTGTCAGTAGCTTCTCTTCAAGCCAGGAGACTTTCTGTAGGGGGTGGTTGTGCTTTTGGGAAAACTGGGGAAAATTCTGCTTGAGGATGGCAATGGTAATGTTTTCCAAAACTATCACAGGAGAGGACTAATCAGAGCAGATTTATGGTTTTGTGATTGCCTCTGTATTCAAAACTTCCAGGTTTTCAGCCTGTAGAAAACGTCATGGTGCAGCTCCTCAGCTCCAAAGCTCTCCCCTTCTCTGCCCCTCCGGGTGCTAAGATGGCAATTGCTGGATGGGAGACAGTTGCCCAGGGGAGATGGATGCTAAACATTTCCTAGCGTGCTAGTCAGACAATGCCCAAAGGATTTCACACTTCAGCCTCATCTGAATGGCAATCAAAGGCAATGTGCCAGCTCTGGCTGTAGCCAGCACCCCAGCTTCACCCGCGTGCCCCTGGGGCTGGCACCAGCAGAAATAACCAGTGTTGGGATGGGCACAGTACTCAGGGATAATGTCCTTAGGGTGCACAGTGAAGAGAGTCCATGAGAAATTTTTGCTTCCTGTTTTCTCTCCTCCCTTGTTGCTGCCACCTTTCCCATTTTTCCTTTTCCACTTCTCTGGAGGGGTTCCAGCGAGCTGGTGACGTGCCCCAGGGTGGCTGTAGCGGAATCTGTTATTCTGTTGTGACAAATCAAGAGAAACTATGGTGTGTGTTAAAACCTGACATCTGTATCTTCTGCTCTCTTAGGCAGAATTGGAGCTACAGCCTCAAAAAGCAGAACAGAAGCAAAGAAAGCAAGTGTTTTGTGGGCTTAAACATTCATCATATCCTAAATTACGTGCATAGTGACATGCCAGGCCCTTTGTAATAATAGTTTCATATTGTGTAAGTCCTTAATAGAAGACTTTCTATATTCTGTCTCTTTTTTAAGGACTATTACTAAACATCTTGCTATTGAAGGGTATGTTTTCTTTCCCTTTTTTTTTTTTTTTTTTAATTTGTGTCCCCTGTATTTAACAGAATAGAGATGGGGTTGGAATTTTCACTTGGTAAAAAAAAAAAGATTGGAAAAATCTCTTAGGATATTAACCTGAGGAATTTTACAATCACTTATCACAAATATCTTTTGGAAAAGCCCCAAACTACTGGAAGAGGGGCTGGAAGGAAATAAACCCATTCAGGGTGAGCTGATGAGGCATTGATCACAGCTGAGCTCTGCAAGGCAGGCAGTCTGCACAGAAGGGCTGGGGCTGCAATCTGAGGTCAGTAATTCAACATAATAATAAAAAAGTATTTTGATGTGGAACTAAAGTTATGCAAGCGTGTAGGGATTTATTTTCAAGTAGCTAAGTAATCTAACTGACTTCAGCTGTGCCATGTAAATGCTTTATGTTAGGAATAGTTTCAGAAACATGGTGAGTCTGGGTCTCTTGGGGCATCCAAGGCACAAAACGATACCCTGTTGGTTTCTGGTGTAATTCTACTGATGCTGGAAAGATCTATTTTAGAGCTACTTGGAGTTCTTGTTGGTGTGAGGAAAAACTTCTGGTCTGTCTTGCAAAATCGTTTTAATTTGTTTTCATGACGTTCCTTTCCTTAAATGTACTACCAATGCGCTTTATTATCAAATCTCAAGGCAACAGGCCAGCATGTCTTGAGAAAATCTTGTTAAATGGTCATTCCTAGCAAAACATTCCCCAAGTTCAGTGGAAACTGTTGCCTTTTTTTCTTATGAACAAATTAAATACCTAGTAAGTGGCAAAGGAAGAAAATCCCTGACAAGCTATGTGCTTTTGAAGTGTTAGTTAGTTCAATGCTTATTATTAAAAATGACTGTATTATTAAATACTGACTGAGGAGAACGTGATGATAGATAAAGGCCTGTCCTTTACCAGTCCAGGCTGTGTTGCTGATATAATTGGCTTATAAAAAGTTATTGCTTTTATCTGGGTTTATTTAAAGTTGCTGAGTATCTTCTGGTGCATTTATTCCCTTTAGATGATGTGTGAGAAAGCTCGTTTTGTTTAGAGATGTAAGAAGAGCGTGATTTGTAACTATTATTAATTTCTGTGTGTATATATATACACCTATATGTGGCTATATGTGTGTGTATGTATACTTATATGTATATATATCTTCTTTTGTTCAAAGTATCACAGATTCAGTAAGTTCTGGTGGGGCTGGGTGCTCTGAAACTTCTTGTCCAGCAGCAAGTGTATAATGTAAAGTACACCTGCATGCCTCTTCTACTGTATGACCAGGACAGTAGCATGTTCTTATTTTTTGTGCTTACAGATATTTATGTTGACTTCATCTTCTGGAGGATTCAGTTTTTGAGTTGGGTAAATCCAGTGTTAAAACTAAAACTGAGCTGGTCTGGATGAGGTTTTCAGTCTTGCAATGAAACTGGAATTTTTTGTGGACCTTTGAAACAAAAATTGAATTCAGGTGTGTCCCAGCAACCTTTTCCATCATCTTGGGCTGAGTTGCCACCTGGGGTAAATCATGATCTTCCAGCGGCTGAAGCAGACTGGGGTTAAGTTGGCAAAACTTTTGTTTCTGGCAAATACCTAAGAAACTTTATAATATTCACTGAGCAGATCAGCCTTAATGTTATTGCTGAGGACCCGCTCTCAAACTTAACTCATGTGACAGTGTAATAAGCCTGATATTTTAAATTTTGTCAAGTACATAGACACTGGCCCAGTTCTTTGGCTGCTTCTTTGATTGGATACTTTTACTACAGGAACTTCATTTGCTAAATCACTGTTAAGTGAGTTTGTGATTAGGTGAAGTACATTGCCACGAAGATCCAAACGCAGAAGACAGAAAGATAGGTTATTTAAGGAAGACAAAATACTGTTTATTAAAGTATTAAACTTGCATGTGGAATGCAGAATGAATTTTGGTTTCTGTTGTTGCTTCTTCCTCTAGCTGCATTGGCCCCACTCCTGGGGCGATTTGTTAGCAAGTGCTCTTTTACAGTGTCACTAGACAGTCATACTTCTGGCTTGGTAAGGTGCCTTCTGGTTTGTAGTTCCTTGCTATGACTGCAGGACTCTTGTCAAAACCAATATTAACTTGCTTTAGCTGTTGAAGAAAGAGAAAGGGCAATCTGTATTTATTAAGACCAAATGGACAAAGTCCTAAGCAACCTAGTCTGAACTCAGCTTGGGCCCTTTTGAGCTGGGGATAGGACTAGAGGCATCCTGAGGGGTCCCTTCAGCCTGAACGATCTTGTGATTACTGAAAAATGTCATGTGCTTGTGAGCTAATGGGAATTGTTCTGTGGGAAAGAAGGAGGGGCTATTTAGACTATTTAATCTGGACTATATAGTCTAAGCCTTTAGTCTGGGCTGGAGTTCTGAATCCCGCCTTTTCTTTGCAAAAAGAATATTGGTATTCTCTCTATGTGACAGAGAGAAATGCCAATTGTGTCTGCTGTTTCCAACCTGAACCCTATCCCTGTCTCCCCTGAGCACCAGACTGTTTGTTTTCTTTGGCTTTATGGAATTTTAAAGAGCTTTCTCTGAAACTCATGCCTTGATGCATACAAAAGGGATTTGAAAGGCCTTCCTTTTGACCTCCTAAACTCGATGTCTCTCTGGGGTTTGCCTAAGGCTCAAGCTTTTCTCTTGTTAAGTTATGTTAAAATGGTTTCCAGTGTGTGGTGTTTTAAGTTACCAGAATACTACTCTGCTCATCTATTTTGTATTTATATAAGGAAATGTGAGCAAATTGTGCCCCGGCGAGAAATCTAGCTTTATTCTTGTTTTGCTACAGGGAAACTGAGTCTGAAGGGTGTTAAACCATAAGCTCAGGCAGCCCAATGAAGGTTTTCAACTTTGGTCTTCTCATTCCCAGATTTGTGCGTTACCCACATTTATTTGCAGTTTTTACCTCCCACCTTTGGTTTCATGAACCTGCCTTTCTGTAAGGGTTTGCACACTGTGGCATGTTTGAGACTATCAGCAACACATTGCCTTTACATAGCATTTTACCAGTTACGTTCCCTATTCCTTTTGATACCACGGGTTGAATGAGAACATGTTCCTCCTGCTAAAGATTTCTAAGCAGGTCTGAATTCCTGTTTTTATTAAATTGCAGTCTCTTAACCCAGACATTCATAACACCATTATTAAAATATTTCCCTGATGAATAGGCCAGGCTGAGAATCAAAACTGAGTGAAAACTTCTTTTGGAAACAGCAATATTAGCAGCCTCTGACTGTGGCCCCAGAGGGATCTGGAGAAGCGCATGGAAGGATTGTCTCGTGCCAGGGCCAGGAGCAGCACAGTCTGTTCCTACCTCTGCTCCCAGTGCCTTTTTGGGGGCCAGCATCTTCAGTGACAAGAGTGCAGACCAAAAGTATATTTTGCTAAAAATTTCTTGTAGTTTTTGACATCTCTGGCCAATTTCAATTTGAGCTGAGCTTTTGCTTTTTTATATGCATCTCTGCATGCCCTGGCAATGCCCTTGTAGTTCTCAACGGGTATTCATGTGCTTTTCCATCTCTGGTACACTTCTCTTTTGGTTTTGAGCAGACTCAGAAGCTTGCAGTTAAGCCAAGGGGGTCTCTTGCTCCACCTAGTTCCCTTACCTTTAAAAGCAATGAACTGGTTTTGTGCTTTCAGGAGAACGTTCTTGAAAAAACCCCAGCATTTGCTAGCTCCTTTATCCTCCATGGAAGTTTCCCACAGAATCCCTCCCAGTTGAGTTCTGAGCGAGCTGAAGTTTGCTCTTCTAAAATTTAAAACCTTTGTCTTAGTGCTAATCTTCAGCGTGTTCAGCAGGATCCCAAACTCCGCAATATTGTGATCGCTGCAGCCAAGGCTATCACTGAAACATTACAAAGCAGGTTTTCTTGGTTTGTGAGTAGCAAGTCCAGCAGTGTCTCATTTCTGGTTGACTCATCTAACATTTTTATGAGGAAGCAGTCCTCTATGCATTCCAGGAATTTGATGGATGATGTGAGCTGCTGTATTGTTCTTCCAACAAATGTCTGGGTAGTTGAAGTCACCCATAAGAACCAGGTTCTGTTGACCTGGAGCTTGATGAAGTGATCCCAATACTGTTTTGTTGGCCTTATCGTCCTGGTTTGGAGGTTGGTAGCAGATGCTTACTGTAAGATCCCCTTTGGAGGTGACCCCTCTGATCTTGACCCACAGGCATTTGATAAGGCTTCCACAATCACCATAGTTAACTTCTATACATTCAAGGTTCTCCTTAACACAGAGCATGACTTCTCCTCTTCTTTTCTACCTGTCTTTACAAATAAGCCTCCAGTCATGTGAGTTGTCCCACCATGTTTCAGTTATTCCTACAGCATCATAACTTTCTGACTGGGTGCAGATCTCCAGTTCCTCCTGGAATTTCTCTGTGCTCCCAGGAGATGACAGGTGACATTCCCACCATCCGTTGGGCTCCGCTTCACGTTGCAGGGGAAGCTGGAGTTGCAAGGAATAAGCGAATGAAAACAAGTGCATTTTTATAGTATGTCTTTTAAAGACATGGAATACAGCTGAGGTTTGTGAAACTGTGTGAAATCATGGAGGAAAATTATATCAAGTCTTAGGGCTTTTGGAGAGTCTTCAGAGCAGTGGGGCCAGCCGAGGCACCAGATAACTTGAGATGTTGGTTGTGAAACACAGAACTATTGCTTTTAGACCATTGGACCTAATTTTGGTTAGTCTAGAAAGCCACGTGGAGAAGAGAAACGAAGTTTTCTGAGTGATTTCAAGACATGAAAAATTTGATTTAGCCTGTGTTAGAGTTTAAATGCAGATGTTATGAAATCTGATGATGATGGGAAATCTGCTAGGGCAATCATTTCAGCTTGACTGGAACACTTCAGGTTTAGTTTGTTTACTCTGTTTTCCTTGAAATAAATCTCTGGCTAACAGAGCTATATGGGTAGTTTGGATGCAAGTACACTAACATTTTTCCACAAATGGAATTGTGACTTGAAAACTACTGAAAAGGTATAGGTATATCTGAAAGCTATGTTTTGCTGCTTCTAGCAAAACTTTTATCAAATATAATATCAGATATAATTCTAGGACTGACTGAACTGAATTGATTGGCATCTGCTGGCAGTCTCAGCATTTGAGAAAGGCATGGGCTCTTGATGTGTGGAAAAAGCCCTTGAGAAGGGAATGGCTTGTGATACAGATGGAATGGACGAGTCTGTCATTCAGAAAGCACGGCTGAGGGATGGCTCAGGAAGCTGCTCCTTCCTTACTTTCAGCAAGAAGCCATTGCTGCCTTTCTGAGAGCCATTACCATGTGATATCTGTAAGCTCCCTGAGGAGAGCCCAAAACTGTTGCTTTCATTGCCTGTTTCCTCTCTTGGGTACCACAGCAAGCACCTGAGAGGTGGCAGCTTTCTTGACCACCTCTTCATGGCAGTGGATTTTGTGAGCACTTTGAATGCACTTAAGAATAGAGTCAGACAGGTGAACTTTACCTGTGAGCTCACTGCATACATCATCTCTTGGGGCTCAGTGGGATGCAGAAACCCTTCATTTCTTAGCTGTGAGGCACCTGGCCCTAAAGACATGTCGAGCTGTGTGCACTGCCTATGTGCGCATGCAGGATTTACACGTCCTCGGGCATGGTTGAGTGTTGAACTGCAAAACCATCCACAGGATCCTAGAGATCTTGGTGGTCCACCAGGAAAAGGGCCCACCTGAAGCTCCGTCCCCCCAGCCCCATGCAGTAGCACCTCTCTGCTTGTTCACAGATGACAGAGGAGTGGCGTTTAACTGAGGGAAAGCGGCTTTGCTAAAAGCCACTTTTGGAGTTGTAGTGAGAGCAAAATTATTTATCAACTTATGTTGAATTTGGCAAGTAGCTTTAGATAGGAAAGAAAATGTTCAGGGAGAAGGGTATAGTTAAAAATAAAACACAAACCACCAACCCTCCCCCTCCCCCTCCGAAACCACAGGCATTTCATTCAATTTTTTAACAGAAAATTTTCCATGAGAATTTTCTGCCTCTTTGTCCAGAGAGAAAAAAAAACAACCCCCAAATATTTCTGTTTCAGTTCAATTCAAACTGATTATGTTCACCCGAAAAAAATTTCAGTGCAGTGTAAATCTTTCTTTCACCCCTCTGCAATTTGAGGCTGTACTGAAGGAAACATGCTTCCAGGCTTTAGTATTAAATCTCCTTACGGTTTTAAGGAATGTAATAATAATTACACAAAGATATCCACTTATAACACTCCAAAAACTAATTCTGTGTGCTTATTTGAGCCAAATTATTCTGCTATAATTAACATGGTATAGACTATGGTGTATGGATCTGAGAAATATTTACCACAAAGCTTTTAATATTTCACACTGGTGGCACTGCAACATTCCAGTGGGCTTTCATTTTTGACCCCTGCCTCCCCCAGATGCTGCAAATAGGTGTTGTCTCAAGAATTTTTATATGACTTCTTGACATCGTATGGGTTTTATTACACTGCCAAGTAAAAGGAGGATTCTTGCTGCTTCTCACTGTATAGTGTTGAGCTGTGTTACTGTACTCACTGATAATGACAAATTGGTAATTTACTGGGAATGAAACGTCGCTACTATAAAAAAATATAAATTATAAAAACTAGATTGCTCTGTCAAGAAATTCAGAGGTTGAAGTGCCTATTTGAATATATATATGCAGACCTAATGGAAGTAGGGCTATAAATGCAGAGGAGAGGGAATGATTACAGCAGGAGATCTGTGTACTTATCAATCTATAAAAATCAAACAGCCAAGATGTTTCTAAAGGAAAATCAGGATATCATTAACAGGAGAGTAGGATTTCAGACAAGATAAATGGAAGATAAGCTGTGATATTTACCAGCTAAAAGGAGGATGCTTACATTCAAAACTTCAGGCCCCTCCAAAGTTGCTTGGACAGATTTACACTTTTTAAAAGCATCTCTCTGTCTGTCAGAGGGGCTTTCCCAAGTCCCTACAGATAAAGTCCATCCTCTTCTTTACATAGCAAACTTCATCGCTGGTTTTATCACCAGCAGCAGCTGCCAGGATGGAGTTCAAGCTGCTCTTCTTCACTCCCTCGGGTGTCTTACTCGCATGACTTGGCTGGATCCATTTTTATTACTACTACTTGCAATTTTGAGGAACACAAGCAAAGACATCTCTTTCAAACAGTGTAAAAAAAATTGCTTATTTTTGATATTTTTATTCATGCATGGCTGTAGCAGAATAATGAGCAGAATTTAGCAAAATGATTTGGTGAAAAAAAATTGCAAGAATAAAATCCAGTAGCAGAAGTTGAAAGCACAATGAAGATCCTATGTGAAATCAGGAAATTCTCCTTCATGATCTGTAAAAGCGTATTTTTGAAAAGAATCTATTTCTAAATGTCAGGTTTGTGAAAGATAACAGGGTAGGATGAAAATGAGATTGCCTTGAGGAAATTGAACACCTGACTTTCAAAACAAGTAATTGGTCACTTAATAAAAAGTAACTGACAAACATGTATGCTTTTGTATCAACTAACATAAGACAAAGTTTTAATGTATGTAAGACTGAAGAAAAAAAAGGCCACTATATCCTAAGTCACGAGAAAAATGAATAGAAGACCCCTCCCAGCAGTCGACGACACTTTTCCATCTCAAGCAACTCCACTGCTAACAATTTTTCAGTCCCCATGGCAAAAAGAAATATGTGCCACAAAAGCCTATGGATCATATTGTTGTGCTGGAATGCAAGCAAGAGTACATTGGGGCGCCTATTGGCTTTTCAGTATCACTTGGAGGAACTAAGCATGTTAAGAAGTATTGCGTTTTGTTAATTTGCTCTCTCAAAAAAGCATTATGCTAGAGTGAAAGCAGTCAGCACAAAGCTGCCATGGGAGATTACACCATCACGAGGAGCGCTGCGGTTACCTTCGCAGCGAGCACGATGCACTCGGCAATTCACAGTGCAAAGTGTGAATGCTGATAGGGACATGTATATTAGTACAGATGTAAGGATGTCTTGTGAGTTGGCCAGAAAGCTCTTGTCATTTTTAATTTTGTTTTTCATAGCGGTGGGACATATTGTCCTTTCATCTGCATTTATTTCTTCCTAAGCTGCTTGTTGTGAGTTCTAGCACATGTACAATCAACTCATTCTGATGTGAATTCTTTGGAAATTCTTCTCAAGACTCGCACAAATGCATAACAGAAAAATTATTCTTCTGGGTTCTTGACAATTCTTTGCTCTGTGTATATATATGTGTGTGTATGTATATATACACCTCTGTCTCATGCATGTGAAAATAACGTGATTTGTATGGCAACATGAGGACCTAGATGATGCCTAAGGGTTCAAAGTATGTAAGTGTGCTTGCTGGACTGAACAGCAGAAGACCATTTTTGTTCGAATTCAGTATTGGAAACCTGCTTGTAACCATATCCACAGATACCCGTGCTGCCTTGCCTTGTTAGTTGTGTGTTTCCCCAGGCAGCTGTACTTTAGATATGCTGGCCAGAGCTGGGTTGGAGTTAATGCTGGTTTGAGTGCAGAGTAACATCAGTGTTTTTAAGAGACATCATTAATAAATCACTCCAATATATGCAATTCCACAGTTCAGCTAGGCCCTTTGGTTAATATCAGGGAAAACTATGGT
>BOSO01030198.1:0-14934 GCA_018403395.1 Gorsachius goisagi | reverse complement strand
AAAAAAAAATCTGTTTTGTCTGTCTGGAAAGGGCATTAGTTCTCTCTGTAGGCACTGTAATACCACTGCAATACTTGAGCACTTACAAGTACCAATAAATTCACTTCCCAGTACCATATGAAGCAGGGAAGTCCCTTTATTCCCCAGCAGGAAGGAAAGCTGAAGATGGGTTTGCTGTCTTGATGGCACTTGGGTACAGGGTGAAGTGCGGGCTGTTGGCTGCGGTGTCTTGGCCCCAGCAGTGAGGATGTGGGTTTCTGCGAGCTGGCTGGGCAGGATTCACTCCACGTCATTGCTGTCACCTCTGATGTGGCCTGTGTCTGACTTCTGTCTTCTTTTGAGCCAGTTAGCAGAAATGCACAGCCTTTTCTCCCTGGCTGCATTTTTTCTGGCTGATGTGTTGAATTTTAAACAAGCTATCTGGCTCTTCCTCCGGTTTACTGTGGAGGGAGTATTTACTGCTTGACTATTGATGTTGTATTCTTAAAATGGAATGGAAATAATTACAGTATCCCGTATTTCAAAATACATGCTGTCTAGCATGGCTGGTGAGGCGCTTCCTTATTCTCAGTAGAGAAAAACTGAACCTTCGATCGTAGCTGAGTGTATTTAATGCAGGCCCGTCTCTTTCTCAGGAGGAGTTTCCATGTGGCACTTGCAGGTTAGAGAGAGAAAAGAAGATATTATTGGAAAGACTCCTGCTACATCCTGGTTTTCTTTCTTTCCTTCCCCAAATGTTTGAAAACGATTTGTGGCGTGAAAAGATGCACAAATTATTTTCTATTGCCTGTAGGTTCTTCCATATGAGGCCACAGAAAGGTAACATTGCATATATGTACCCATGTTCATATCTCTTCATGGTGCTTTAAAAAAAAAAAGGCAAAAGTGGCATGGTGAGATATGGACCTTAATGCACAGACTTCTTACGCTTTGTAATAGTATTGGTATTATCAATACTTTTCTATTATAGGACTTAGAAGCCAAGCTGATTACAAGTGTGCTGTGCTGGGAGCAGAACGAAAAGTCTCTGCCCCAAAGAGATTCAAGTAATTTTCTAGTGTGTCCTGCTTGCTTGAAAAACCCAGTTGGGGTTTTCCAGGTTTTGCCTGGGAGCTGTTCCCGCTTGCAGGAAGGTGGGCTGCTGGCAGAGGGGAGCATGGGATCAGCCTGGGCGTCTGCTTTTGACAAAAAAGGCACAATAGGGTTGTTATACTTGATGTGCTGGGAGAGGAGGCAATGGTTTGGGACGTGCAGGGCAAGTGACAATAATCTCACATGCGAAAATTGGCATTGTCGTTAGTGGTCAAAATGAAAGGCAAGATTCCCTGAAAAACAAAACTAACCTAAGTCAAGGCTTCTTTCGGCCACCAGCTGTTTCCCTGTACCATGCATCCTAGTCCATCACTACATCCTTTTTATCCCAGCTGTACAGTCCATATAGTCTGATCTAAACTCGTCCGTGAAGCCTGGGCAAAGACCCCTATCTCCAGCACTACCAGCAGTTGAGAGACTGAGTTGTGCTAGGGCAGGATGTGCCCCGTATCAGCAGGGTCGCAGGAGGAAGATTCCAGACTGCTCTTCTGCAATACGCGGGTTTCCCACGAGCACTGACTGTGTCCTGGCCCTTGTCCGGGTGCTGAGCTCAGGGCTAAGCTGCAGACTGCTTGTGATTAAACGTTCAAGGTCATGCACAGCAAAAGCAAGCAGTGCAGGTTTTGAAATGCAACGGTGATGGCGCGTTGACCATTGAAGAAAATAATAGAGTGAATTAAGTGTTAGCTCCTGATGTCAGAGAGTGATGGCCCATTGGGAGCTCGTCCAGCTCAAGGGGCTGCGTGTGTGAGGCTTACAGCCCAGGACTGGGGCCTCTTCCCAGAGGGAAGGGGCCAGCACAGAAGTCATTCCCTCTGTATATTTTTTTCCTCCCAGGCTCAGGTGGCTATAGACCCACCTCCTCTGGTTCTGCCTGTATTCAAGCAGATGAGATCCAGAATTATTCTCTTGGCTTTTGCATAAATACTCATGGAGTGGCAACATCCCCCTGTACGGAACGGTATCAACTGTGCCTGCAACCGGCCAGCTGAGTGGAAAATAAACAACATCTGCATCAGGTGGAAATGGGTGGAAAATGAAAACTCAAAAAAAACCCAACACAAAAAGTCTATGAAAGCCCAGAAACACCTTTGAGAAGCATTGGTGTGTTTGATGTTACTCAACAGTATGTACCAGCCTCGTCAGCACTGTGTGTACAGCACTTGCTTGTGGTAGCCTGGCTTTCGTGGGGTTTTTCGGAGGCTCATAAAGGATGCAGGCTTCTTGTTAGCTAACAGAACACACTCTGTAGTTTAATTAGCTTCCTGGGGGGGGAGGAAATCCCTGTGGATTTAAATTACAAGAAGGCTCATGAATTCAAACAAATTCTGCGAATACAAAGCACGTTTTTGGCTGGTCTCCTGACTTCCAGTTACACAGGGTTGTTTTTGTCCCTCTTACCAGCACTCTGTGCTGCCTCCCGCTGTTTTACAGTGTGAAGGAAACAATGCTTTTACCTATAGTGGGGGGGTTTGGTTGTTGGTTGTGATTTTTTTTTTTTTTTTCTTTTTTTTAATCAGCATTCTTGGCTGCAGTTAGCAGAAGCCTCCACCTTTCTGCCCCACTACTTTCAATTTCTGTGTCCTGGGAGGCGGCTGCTACTCTGCCGACTCTTGCAAGTCACCCCTGAAGCTGTGTGCTGATTCTCCTCCACGGGGAACCCTTTCCTGAGAATCCCACTCCATTCTTAAACATCTGGCATCAGATTATGGTTAAGTGCTTTTCCAGCAGTTAAATCCAAAGTTGCCTGCCCCAGGAGACTCAGAAAAAGCAGAGAGAGCATCTGGTAATTTGTCTCGGGCCATATTGCTGCACCTTTATGGCAATCTGTTCCTTAAGTATGAAATGCAGTATCAAATATCCCCCCCCCAAAAATCCCCCCCCCCCCCCCCCCCCCCCCAGTGCAGGGACCAGGGGTGCGTCTGTCCCCATTGTCCTCTTCCTTTTGTGGTTCGTGTCAGAAAACACTCTTCAGTCTTGGATTTTGAGTGCCTCTGCTTCCAGAAAAAGCCCCAGAAGATGTTTTGTTCTCTGATCAGTAGTTAAAAGTTTATTTCTTGGGGCATTCACTAGTACAGACACCTGGCTCCAGTTTCACATTGTTTTTCTTTGAAATAGTTAATACCTAAGCGTCTGGTTCCGTACTCCAGAAAGAAGATACCTATAGACCACTCAAAAAAGCTGAATATTCTTGTACAAGCCTGCATAAATGTGTCATAGGGTAAATTTTAGAAATAGTGTCTGTGGGAATGGTGGAAATCCTGATTTTGTGCCATTCCCAGGTCATTCAGGGACAACAGGTTTTCACAATTGGGATGCTGTAAATTAATATGTATGAATGGGGAGGTGCTGAACAAGCCAAAATCCTGTTGGAGCCCTTCACAGAGGGCTTCCCACTGCAGCCAGAGGCTGAGGACCTCCCACCACTGAAGAACGTCTCCTGGCAGAGGTCCTAATCCTGACCCTCAGAGAGGCAGGGATCAGACCACTTAAATGCTGGATGAATCATTATGATCCTTGAATCTGACTTTCCGTGTTTCATAAGTTGTGTAATTTCATTTTATTTATTAATTAATGCCTTAATTTTTTGACTGAACTCAAGTATCTCTCTTCTGAAAAGCTAAAGACTGCATAGTTGAGATCTGGCACGTTGTGAGCTGCCTTGTTCCAATGATCAATGTTGAAAGAAACGTTCTCCTTCCTTTCAGCCTGAATTTGGCTGGATTAATCTTGCTGACACTGAATATTTTTTAAACCTTTATCTGATAGATTGGGTTCACCTGTAAATATATGGGTGTTTCTCTTTGTAAGCATAGAAAGAATCTTAACTAATCAGGTCTAGATAAAGTTCTGAATACACTTTGTAGATTGGACTGCCTTGGTCCAAAGCTATAAGGTAGATTTTTTTTTTATATCACAAATTATTATTTTCTGAACTTTTGCCAATTAATAAAAAATATTTGAAACGTGGGTGGAAGGGGTAAACACCATGTTTCACAGTCTCCTTCACTGGTTTGCAATAGAAATGTTTGCAGCTTATTTCTGCTTAGGGTGTTCCTTCTCACCTGTCCCAGACCTGCCTTCGCTGTTGTCTTTAGTGCAGTATTTCCCATCTTCTTCACAGCTTTGCTGGCCCCTTCGAGTCGGGCGCTCTGCAATGGCACAGAGCGTGCCTCTCTCCCTCCGTACAAAGCACAGTGTGGGGAACAGGAGGGTTACCCATGGGGTTGGCAGTCCGAGCTGGGTACATTTAAGGCAGTGGAACAGCCTGGGAAAGGTACAGCACGAGCACGCAGTGGGCTGCTCGGTTCCCTGGTCCTTGCAAGCACCTGCGCATGTAGCCCTGGGTTTGCTTTTTACACATAATCTCCATGGTTTTGCTAACGATGACCTGTTTTAAGTGGGTACTGCTAAGTGACCAAACTACCCACCATATTAATTGTGCAACATCCTCACAGGACAGTGATGCTTTGGGCCAAATTCTGCTGTTAAACAACAGCTTAAACCCAGATCAGCTCTGGAGGAGAACAAAACTTGTAAATTTTAACCCCCTGCCCATCATGGCATCCTCTCTTGTCCTCGTTTCTTATTCTCTGAGTTAATATGGGAGATGAATGTGTTCCTTTTGAGCTTGTGCTATGGAAAAGGTGGTCAAGTTTTCTCTCCCTGTGACACATGAAAGGAGCACCCTGCTCTTGCTAGAGGAAAGAGGCAAATTCTGCTTTCACAGCCCTCTGCTGTCACATCCTCAGTGCCACCTCACCAAGGCAAGCTCAATCCTTTAATCTAGGACTAAGTGGTAAATTGATGCGGAGGGCCATGGAGCAAGCTCGTAAATTAGTCCACTTAAAAGGTTGCGCTTTACATATTTGAAGATAATTGGGCCATCATGACTAATTCATAGAATGATAAAATGTCGACAGGAAAAGAACCATCCATCCCCACCTTTTGTCCTTAGATTCAACAGCAGGGAAGTCTACTTTTTTTTTCCCCCCCTCCTTTCTATCTTAATGGATGTGATCATGGAAAATGGATTTTTTATATAAAAGGGTCTTTCTCCATTCTGCACTATAAAGGCACAAATAAGACAGTGGACATCAAGAAGAGGCTTACTGTTGTTTGTGTGGCCTTGTACGAGAAGCCAAGGGCATAGTTTCTATTGCATCCCAGCCTTGTTCAGCAAGGAAGTAAAAAAAAAATTTCATGCCACAGCTTTTTCTGCTGTGAACAGTGCAGCAATCATATTTGCAGGGAGAAGGCTTCTGTTATTCATACACTGGCTGCATCAAATTTATGACAATGCTCTTGTAAGCGGATATCTGTCTTGCACAGCTCTGTTTCCATGACAGTAGCCAACAGATGACTATGCTGCAACGGCGATAATAAGGTAGTCCTTCCATACAGAGCACCTTGATGCCCACAGTTATTCCCAAAGAATTTTGTTCAGATTCCTAATTATTAGCCGTTCTGTGCAGATCCAGAAATGAATACTGAAAAAATGATATAATTCCTATCAAAGCACCCTGCTGTAAGAAAGAGCCAGAAAATAATTTTCTCTTCCCTTTTTAAATGCTGCTCTATAGACTGATCTTTAGGTGTGATACAGAGCCTTCAATACCATGAAAATCAGTGGAAAATTGGTAAAGAGGACAGGAGGCAAAATAGCAAGAATCTGAAGTTCCTATGCCTAGGGGGCAAATAAGCAGTTTTGCTAGTAATCGTCAGTATTAGATAAGCAGTGCATGCTGTAAGATATGAGTGACTTTCTTTCCTGTCTTATTTTTAATCATTCTATCATGTCCTAGAAGGACTGTGCGTTCAGCTATAGGAGCTGGCTGAAATGCAAGTTAACAGTGGCAAACTAGTTTTGTCTTCCTTTGCTTTAGTGGGCTGACTGATACAAGTCCTGTCCTCTGTCACCCCTTGGTTTGCTTCACGCTTGTTAATGCTCTTGTACCAGTTGTCTCTGTGAAATAGATGTCCCCTTGTATCCAGTGGGAATTTACAGACCTGGGCACTAGCACGGGAAAGCAAAAAAGCCGGGAACCTCCTGTGGGTTAAGGTTTTTTGCAAATCAAGCTCTCTTTTTTTATTTTTAATTTATTTCCTGTTTTTAAAAGCAATCAAGAACAACCCCATACAAGAACAAATATAAGCCGAAGAAAGGATTTTTCAGAAAACACAGTCACCAAAGCAAATTCTAGATGCAGGAAGACATACCCAAATATTGGTTATCCAGCCTGAAAGCTAAGAATGAGCAGAAATATATGAGCTGAAGAAAAATCTTACTTGAGAACATCTAGGTTCAATTTTGGATGTACTCAGAAAACATAACTTTTAAAAACTGGCCTCTCCAGCTTTCTCCAATCCATGATGTCTTGGCAAATGCATGTCAAGCAAGTAGAGTCAAGCTTTAATTTGCTTCTCTTCCCGTTTTTCTATGTATGTTGTTTTCTTCCTCACCTCTCTGCATGTACAAACAGGCTTGCCATCTGCCCGGCTCCTGAACACAACATATTTCCACGATAACTGATTCAAACCTGTGTAATAACTCCTGGACGAGCTATCGGGTTTGCTCTGGGGTGCTGGACCCCTCTGGGCCAAGCTTCGACATCTCCCCACTGCTGACCTCTCCTCTCCCTGCAGCACGGGACTGCAGGAGCTCAGGCTGACAGAGGGCCCTTACCATGTGCACCACCGCACTTTCGGACCCAGTGAAGTGGTCTGCTGCTACCATAGCTCCCTACCTCTGCGTGCTCATGAACATGACCTTATATCTTATCCTTACGTCCTGGTCCTATGCCTGGCTGTCCTCCACTTGCCTCTCAGCCTTGTAACTGGATTTGACTCCTCCTATCTTCTTTTCCCATATCCAGCATCTCTCAGACACTTCTTTTTTTTTTTTTTTAATTTTTATTTTTTAACATCCATTAATGTCTCCTCGGTCTTTGTTGCATCTCTTCAGGCTCTGTGCTGTAACGTCTCTGATGTCCTCATGTCGTTTCATTTCCAGCTATTCCAATTGATCTGTTTCCTCCTGCTGTTACTTCTTCTAAATATTCTTCCCCTCAGCCTAGCCGCTGGTTTTTCAGCTTTAATACCATTACTTCTTCCAAGCCAAGGCTTGTTTGATCTCCCTTTCTGTAATTCTCTCCATGATTTCCTCTATCTTCTCCCAAAACATACCTTTACCTCCTTCCTCCATGCCTAGTTTGAGGTGTCCCTGCTCAGACTCACGGCACCCCTTGCAGTGCCACCCCACTGCTTGTAGCATGGATGGATGGTCAGGCTTGTGTAGGCCACACTCCTCTCTGATCTCCAAACCCACCAATGTGTCTGGCTTGCAAATCCCTTGAGTACCACAACCTGGAAATAGGGCTGGATCCTGTGTCCTGCTCACAGGGGCACAGCCAGCCCCAGCCGGGCTGCACAAGGCTGCAGTTAAGGGGTTTGGAGCTGCCTGAGAAAGGGGCTTGGCAATAGCTTATGCCCTATAAAATTTTACCTGGAGACCAAGATACATCTGAAAGATGCTGCTTGCAAGCAAAAGTATGTCTGTACATGCATTTTTCTCCTGTGTGTAGCCAGAAGCAAAGCAAGCTGCCGTTGCAGCCCGGCCACACCTTTTCCCAGCCCTGCCACACTGACCACAGTTTCTCTCTATCAATAATTTCTAGAAGGAAAGTCTTGCATCTGGACTAGGTTTTGCTTTTAACTTTTGAGCCAAACCAACGTTGCTGCTGCTTCTCACGTTTATTGTCCGAGCCCAAGTGATTTCCCTGGCGGCTGCATGGGGCTACAGCCCTGCGATGATGCTCGCCAGCGCATCGCAGCCCTTTCCTCCTCTCCTGGCGTGGAGAGGGCCCCTCCATAGAGAGAAAGCCCTGTCGTGAGCCAGGGGCAGCCTGTGACAGGGCTTGTGGTGTGCCCCTGATTTCCCCGAGTGCTACCCTGCCAGCCACCCCAAGACGGCCCACTGTCTCCCCTTCTTCTGAGCAGTGTTTCTCTTCCTGAGATGCGGAGCCTGCTCATCAGCCCATGCAACTTGACTGCTATTAAAACAATGGGGAGCTGTGCTGATTTACACCTCCTAAGGAGCCAGCCTGTCCTGCTGGCATGTTATTAAATGATGAAAATATCCAAAGTGGTTGACTTTTTGTTCTCAGAGCTGCCATAATTTTCTGTAGTGATGTGATATCCCTTTTAAGTTATTTATTTATTTATTTTGTGGTGTTGGAGGGTTATTTGCCCTAATTAGTGTTAGGTTGAGGAAGAAATGCTGTGAATGCTGAAGGTGAATTTGCTTCCCACCAATGCTAGGTTTAACGTGGTACAACTGAGAAAAATTGGGGGGCACCTCTGCTCTTGTGTAATGTTGATGCAAAAGGAGCAAGGTTTCACTGGGGACCCAGCAGCAGCACAGCGGGGTGCTCCCTTGCACGGTTCATCTGGAAGTGCTTCGGGGCGGCATCAGCCCCAGCACCGCTGCCGTGGCCACCCCTCAGGGCAGGCAGGTGGGTGTCCCCCACGCTGCATCCATCGCTCTCCCTGTGGGCGCTGTGGGAGGTGGGGAAAGCCTTCTGTGTATTTTTAAGCAGTCAGAAACAAGGTGGGTTGTTGCTTATGTCAGGGTGAAATGAAAGTAAAATTGGTCTCTGAGGGGCAGCTGCATGAACATATATATTTTTTTATTTAAAGAGCTCATGTTATGAGAGCAAGGAATGCCATAGGTAGGGAGTGATGGGCTCGTTGCCATGGGAACTACTCTTTCTACTTGAATAGCAAAATCAATAATTGCCTAAAACCTCCACAGTGCATTTGGAGTTTGGTCCCTTTTCATCATGTAGGTTTTGCGAGAGGGGATATGATGGATTCTGCAAGAAAACTTCTGGATGCTCTGTGCTGTTCCCTGCCTGTCCCAGGCCTTGTGAGGTGATATATTAATGCCATACCTTAATTTAAATAACGGAGGCTTTATCCTGCCATGCTGAAGGCCTAATCTGGTAACCCCTGCCTTTATTTTAGGGGATCAAAGCCCACACTGCTAGGAACGGTAGCCAAAATACCAGCAGGGCTACCAGCACTGGTCAAGATTGCTGGCATTGGTAAAGACTGTGTTGTCTGACCACGATGTGAGGAGTGCAGGGGCTGCTGAGTTATGAAATGCTTGACACGGCTGCTCATGGTAACTACCTGTAATTCTGAATCCCTCATTATGGAAGAATCTCTTTGGGAACAGGCTCTTCGCTAGCACAGCTTCCTCGTGGACCGCCTGGGAGCTGGCAATGCTCGGTCACTGTGCTGCCAAAATAAGGTGTTGCTCCAAGTACGTCATGCATTTTTTTTTTTCTTCTTCCACCTGTTACACACTTTGGTCAGCAGTGAAATAATTCACAGTGTTAAGACGTTAGAGGCTCATTACTGGGAATGAAGCTAACACCCCACGGAGATGAACAGAGGTGATTCATGCTGCTCCGAACTGTTGGGTTTGCTTGTTTACAAACTCAAGCTGCTGATGTGACTGCTCAGTTACATCCCAGGTTCTGACTTAGTTTTTTCTCATTGTGAATTTCCCTTCTGATGTTTTTTTTTTGTTTTTTTGGGGGGGAAGCCTGAAAGGGATCCATTTAATTTTATGTATATACTTTGTATATTTGTGCTTACAACATGAATAGCTAGATGCATTGATTTATATGTAAAGATTTGTGTTTAGCAATTTGATGTATTCAGCAAAATGATTTAATGATGACAGGATATATTTTTTGAACATTCCCTCCCTCAGCTACTTTCAGTAGTGCTGATCTTTCACACCTGGGAGCCCCAGGGATCTTTTTAATCTCTGCAGTTTACAAAATACATCAACAACCTGAGAATAAACAAGAAAAATACTTGGAAGAGAACTTGTTTTCTCTCCCTTCCCATTGTCATCAACTTGTTTATACTGTTGTTTTGGGGTTTTGCCAGACTGCAATATCTCATACAGAACCATTTACATTCTCAGAATAACATAGGTTCTTTTTTTTTTATTTTTCCCAAGGAGATATATGTTATATATTATATTATATTTTATCCACAGGGAGTTTGAGGAAGGTGGATGCCAAAGCCTGGAGTCCCATTAGAGCCAGTAGATACAATCTGATCATTGCACCAGTGCAGACATAGGCATTAAGATAAGGAGGTCGCTAAAAATGGCAGCAAGTAGGATCATCACACATTTTTCAGTCATTTGTTTTCCCAAGACATGGCCCAGGTAGGCAAACATCAGACATGATCTGTTGCTCAATGTCTTAGCATGTACTGGTCCCAGGTTTTACCCTACAAGTTCAGCGCAGTTTAGTCTGACCAATTATTTTGCATCTGAAATTGTAGGATGATGCTAGTGAATCTATCAGGAATTTGTTTCCAACTTCTTAAATTTGTTAAACTCAGTCAGTTTTGCACATTTGAGGTTTGTTATCTTCAAAGTGTTAAGGCCAGAAAAATGGCCTTGGACTGAGCAGGTAATAGTGGTATTGAGTGTAGCATCAAAATATGCTGCTCTCCAATTGTTTTACAGTGTTGAGGGGAATTCATTAAGTTCATGAACTGGAAAAGCTTTAAAATTGGAGTTTAACTTCAAGCAGGCTAATTAGTCATAGTTTTAAGTAATTTAGGGGGTTGATGCACTCTTGACTTGGAGAAAGTCGGGTCCTGATCTGTTGCACAACCTGCTGAAGGCTGGTCAAGCTCTGTGCAAGACAAGCCTTTACGTGACATGAGCTAGCAAAGACTTGTGCTGACATAAATCTGCATCAGGAAAATCTTTAAAAGCCTTATAAAGTCAGAGATGACTTTGATCTCTCTTATTCTGGGTTGGCAAAACTAGTCTGGGTATTTTTTTTTCCAGACAAGTGAATAGAAGCAGAAGCCATGTTCTGGGGGGCTGGGGTTTTTTTGTTTGTTTTTTTTTTTTTTTTTTAGTTTACTAGATTACATAGGATTATTTCAGAAAGAATTTAAGTATTTCCATTGATTTGTCCTTCCAGTCCCAAATCCTGTTCCCAATTTCTTTCTGGTAGCGGCAGGGGTTCTCTGGTGCCCCCTCCAATGTCTGGCTTCATATTCAGGAGTCCACATTCATTATTTCCCTTTGTCTAACAGTGCTGCCAGCCAAAGCATCTCCTGTTGCTCTTCGTGATTTAGGCTGTTTATCAAAGACTACTTAAGTTTCCAGAAAGTGAATGTTGAGGAGTCTCAAATGTGTGGGAGCCCAATTGTTTTTTTTTTTTTTTTTTTTGCTTTTTTAGGAGAATAAAATGGTATACTCCATCTAAGATGTAATTCATGTAATGCACACACAAAATAAACAGGCATTTGTAATTAGGATGCACCAGCCATGAAAATCATGAGTCATTATAATTGTTGTTATTTTTAAAAAGGTAACACCACGGATCTGGAAGAAGCTGGAGCTCTTTTTAAGTGCAGATCTCCAACTTCTTCCAGTTCCCTATGCCTACCTGGACCCAGGACCTCCTGGAGCCAGATCTTGGCTCTCTCTTTCTGGGAGAAAGGACAAGGCCAAACCCCACAATGAACAGATTATAGGAGAACCTGAGACTCGGTCTGATCCTGCCTCACAGCTGACCGAGATCTCTGTGTACCAAGCTGTTTCCTTGCACTTTTCCCCTCCAGGGTGCGGGGGTCCATCTGCACCACCGGCAGACATGTCTCCCTGTGTGCTGAAGGGCGAAGAGGCAGGATGGAGAGGCTTAAAAATTCCTCCTTCCCCCCATTTTGAAAGACAGAGTGAGGAATATTCCTTTTCTGATTTCTTTCTCTACTTTTCCAGCAAGAAAAGCTTTCCTTTTTCAGTTTTTTACAGACACGCGCTTGTTTCCAGCTTCCCAGGAGCCCCCCTCAAGGGTATTCTGATGTGCTGACCTCAGCTTGGACCATAGCAGAGCCTCACTGGTGTGTGCCCCCATCCACGCTCTTTGGAGAGCATCTCTTTTGCTGTTATGGAAGCTATCAAGTTTGCCAGAAAAACAAACCCTCTGACACAAAAAGTGTAAAGCTGACGTGAAGCAAGCAATGGTCTGTACTTAAACCATACCCCCCTCCTGGATAACTGGGAGTAATTGAGGCTTTGATGGATGAACTCTGTTACTTCAGTCATTCGCTGCTGAACCTTTGTGCCTACTTGAAATTCATAGAAATTCCTGTTATTGAGCCTTTTTACTGTGTAGATGATGAATATGGGCCTGGTTTGCTGTAAAATGCTTTTGCAGTTTCTCTTCTATTTTATTTTACTGAAGATCTCCCCTCTCCTTTGTCTTGATGGTTGGCAAAGAGCCAGTTTCTGGAGCAGGCTTCGTTTCTAGGGGCCATCAGCTTTGATTTTCCTCTTATGTGCTGCATTCCCAGTGCCTGCATACTGGAAAGCTGTGTTGTAGCCTCTAAATCAAGATGATTGCTATCCCTGCTACTGAGAGGAGTCTCTACCAAGCTTGCCAGTACATTGCTGTAAATTAGAGAAATTCCCATCTAAATTTATGCAGGGAACGTAGCTAGGATAAAGAGAGAACTGGGCAGGACAATCAAGGAAATCGGAGATGTGTTGGCCTGGGAAGTTAGCAAATCAAGCCATTCCCTTTATTATAGAACAGCACTGACATACAATATCAATATCTGGTTGAATAATAGCATTTTTCTTGGATATGTACTACAGATTTGTATATTGCAACATTTATCAGCATAGAAGGCTTCAGAAAGACCTTATTGTAGCCTTTCAGTACTTAAGGGGGGCCTATAGGGAAGATGGGGACAATCTTTTTAGCAAGGCCTGCTGTGACAGGACAAGTGGTAATGGTTTTAAACTAAAGGAGGGTAGGTTTAGATTGGATATAAGGAAGACATTTTTTGCAGTGAGAGTAGTGAAACACTGGAATGGGTTGCCCAGAGAGGTAGTGGAGGTCCCACCCCTGGAAACATTCAAGGCCAGGTTGGGCGGGGCTCTGGGCAACCTGATCCAGTTAAAGATGTCCCTGCTCACTGCAAGGGGGTTGGGCTATATGGCCTCTAGAAGCCTCTTCCAATCCAAAGCATTCTATGATTCTGTGATAGAAATGGAATTATGTGTTTGCAGAATAGTCTGCAGTAGTCTGTTCCACTGCAGGCTTACCGTGGGAGACAGAAAAGAGCTCAGTGCTACTGAGGCCTGATTACTTCACATCTGCATGGGATCTTCATGCAAGATTTTGCTGTATATTTAGGACTGTCTGAACCCTGACATGCCTTTGCATATATAGCAAAATCAGGGTTCAGGCAAAGCTGATAGTATGCTCTCAAGGTCAACTTGTTTTCACTTATTCATATTTTTGCTTACAGAAATAACACAGAGGAAGTCTAGTGACCATATACCATGCAAGAGCACAGTTTAAGGGTAGGAGTGAGAAAAAGCTTTGGGGACAGGAGAAATAAATAATGTGGGAAGTCACAGTGTAGCATCCTGTGACTCTAAATCCAAAATATATTTGTTCATCTCTAACGCATAGACTGTGCTCTGGCATTTTTCAGCTCACTTGATAGATGAGGCAGTGACTCCAGTGAGGGTAGGATATTATCACCTTCTAGAAAGTGGTAATCTTTCATCTCTTATTGCCTTTATAGAGTGCCTCAGCCCCTGCTCCCTAGGAGAGTGCAGTGAAGCATTTCTTTAGTCTTGCCCTATTCTTGCACTCTGCCTTGGGCACTAGTTGGAGAAATCACCCTTTGGAGCTGGTTGACCCTTTGGGCCCCCATAGTACAACCATTCCTATGTCTTCCCTTTCATCTCCTGACCTAAAGATGTGAGGGCAACTGCTTATGGTCGAAGTTAGCATGTAAAACAGGACTTGCTACAGCCACAGGTCTGAGCCTCTACTGTTGTGAGCCATCATGTTGAATAATTCCCACCATCAATGAATCCAGACCCCCTTTAGAGTATTAGTATTTTTTAGGCAATTTGGATTATATGTGCAAGGATACAGTACTTACAGAGGAAAACTTCAACAACTCAGAGGCAAAGGGGAAATCAGAGGCTGGAGATGTCTGCAGTGCACTTCATCTGCAGTGAGCTGTGCATGGTTGCAACCCTCACTGTTGTTGATTTATAGAATGTTTATAGATCACATAAAGGCTGTAAATTTGAAAATGTGGTAGTTCAAACTCTTGGGCCTCTTTTATTTATTTTGGACACTGCTTCAAAACCTGAATGCTCTAGTGTGCTGGTTTCAGCTGGGATAGAGTTGATTTTCTCCATCGTGGCTTTCGTAGTGCTGTATTTTGGACGTAGCATGAGAAGAATGTTGATAACACAGATATTTTAGTTGTTGCGAAGAAGTGCTTATGCTGCTCAAGGACTTCTCAGATCTCAGCTCTGCCAGGTGTATAGAAAGGTGGGAGGGGACACAGCCAGGAAAGATGACCCAAACTGACCAAAGGGCTATTCCACACGATATGAAAACATGCTCAGCATATAAAGCTGGGGGAAGAAGAAGGAAAGGGAGGATGTTCAGAGTGATGGTGTTTGTCTTCCCAATTAACAATTATGTTGGTTCCAAAACCACTTTGAAGAACATAGCATAGTGTAACTCTTCTGTTCTCTTCTCCCACTCCGAACAGGCAATGGGCAAGAGGTCCAGAGAGAGCCAGGGCAGGCATGGCGCCTTGGAGGCGCAAGGGCAGCAGCCAAGAAGCGAGCCGAAAGGGCCCAGAGGAGCCCTGAGAAGAAGGGGCCGTGCTCAGTGCTACAGAGGACAAGAAGCAAGGCCCGGGGGCCACCCTTGGGGCCCACCCTGGGACTCTAGAAAGCTTCCTCCCCCC
>BOSO01030194.1:5994-17738 GCA_018403395.1 Gorsachius goisagi | reverse complement strand
TGTGTCAACCGCACCACTCAGTTTGGTGTCATCCGCAAACTTGCTGAGGGTGCACTCGATCTCGCTGTCCAAGTCATTGATGAAAACATTAAACAGCACCGGTCCCAGTACGGACCCCTGAGGGACACCACTTGTCACCGGTCTGTGACCCCTTTATTTTGTCCGCTGCAATGAAGTCACTGCTTGACTGCCTCATGTCCTACGCATTTGACAGCTGTCACTTTGAATAAAAACTGCTGTTTATTGGACTTGATATTTTGGACACATTCTCTTCCTATCACCTGATATACTGTTTGATCATACCGCTCCATTGCTGTGACCATATCATTCTCTATTATATTAACTCCCTGTACAATTCCAAAGATGTTCTCATTTTCCAGCTGAAATACCTTGTTTGCAGCTGAACTCCAAAACAGAAGTAGCAAAAAAGGCATTTTGTATCCAGAGCACTAAACACAGAGATACAAAGGACCTTCATCCAATTTTATCTGCCACTATCCATCTTCCTCATAAAGGTCAGGGAAAATAGTTCTGCCTGCCAGACAGTTCAAAACCTCTTTGTTGAAAGTCTGCAGTGCTGCTGAATTCAGGTCACACACATCCAAAGGCACTTGGAATGCAGTGTTCTTCTTTTCATGCTAGCAGGGCAATTAACTCAGTGCATATGATCCCTAAGCCTGATTCACTTTTGCTCAAGATATTGCATAGAACATGCAGGCTTGTTCATAGAGCCATAGAAAAATTTAGGTTGGAAGGGACCTCTGGAGATCATCTGGACCAGAGCAGAGCCAACTTTCAAGTTACATCTAACTTCAGTCCTTGATCAGGCTGCTCTGGGCTTTTCCAGTCAAGCTCTGAATATCTCTAAGGCTGGAGATTCCCCGGTGCCTCTGGGGTGCTTGCTGTGAAAAGCCAGTTATAGCACTGAATTTTAAGCAGTCCATCTTCCCTGTTTCAGTGTTGCTGTCTTCTTTTAGACTGTATGCTTATCACATACAGACTAACTAAACCAGGTGTAATATATGAGTACAGGCATAGTGATTCCCTTAGTCTTATAGTAGTATTTATTTCTGATAAACAGCTAGTTAAGGATAACAGATTACATGTAAATAAACAACTCTTCAGTGTTGATTTCTTCTTTAAACACATCGTGAAGGTACAAAATATCTACACTTTCTACTTCCCTCTGGAATTCTGTATACAGCTAAGAAGTTAGTTTCAGAGTCACAGAGTAAAGCGAAGTGTTACCCATACCTGCTTATCCGTAGTTTTTTATGTCCTCGGAAATAAGCCTGGTTAACAACAGACACAGCACCCCTTCTGGCATTACTAACTGGGTATATTGCAGAAGTAGCAGGGCTTAGCTGCTTGGGCAGCTTCTCAGACAAGCGGAGCCACTTAGGAGGTGATAACTTATTGCAGAAACTCACGGGAAGTGTAGTTTATGTTGGGAAGTCCACAGTGTACAAGCAAAGCGTGAGTTGCACCCACATAACATTCTGCCAGAGCATATAATCAAAGTGCAAAATATCTGTGGGACAACTGAGAAGTTTCATAAGATGGTTTTCCCTACATTGATTGCACCTCAGCTCCTGTATAAAGAAGACAACAACTAAAATAGGTACTCTACTGTTTTACGGCAATAAAAGCAGTGCAGATTACTGATTTTGGTATTTGGCAAAGTGCATGATGCATCATTTCATGATAGTTTGGGGAAAATAATAAACTCTACTAGTTCTCCTATCAGGGGAATTCTGAAGCCTTGTTCAGCCACTTCCCATCTAGCTTCTTAAAATTATCCAGATTATAATGCCTTTATCGTTGGCAAGAACAGATGAAAATTAAATGTGCAAGATGAAAGTGCCTTTTGAAGCAGAAAATCAAAAACTGAAGTGCACTTTTGAGTAGTGTGTATTTAGTCTTTACCTATCGCCATCAAACTTCATATGAAAACAAACTGATGGGCTTGACAAAGCCTTTATTTGTTCTCTTTTTATTTCTGAAAAACCTGTGCTGGGAGCTATCCTGTTCGGCATGCTCATAAATTACCTGGAGAAACTACGTGAGACAGATCGCAGTTATTGGAGGTACTCAGAGTTATAGCTGATTGTGAAGAATCCCAGAATCACCCTGCAATACTAAATGACTGCATAATAAAACTATAGATAAATGTCATTATTGATAAATGAGGCCCAATATGTAGAAGAAAAATAACCCTAACTGTACATGTACATTTAGTCTATATCTACAAGCTACTACTCCTCAGAAAAAAAAAAGATATGGGGGAATCTGCAGACAATCTCTGAAAACAGTAATTCAACATTCATCAGCAGTGAAAAAAAGGAGAAAAATTAAGAAATTATCGGGAAAATACTACTGATATTATATTCCTATAATTCATAGTATGTCTAAATCTTTAATAGTGAGTGGTAATCCAGTCATCCCACCTGAAATAAAAAGATATAACTGGGAAACATAGAAAAAGCAACAGTGATGATCAATGTAAAAAAACTTTCACATGAGAAAAAAACAAATATACTGGGATTTTCAACTGAAGAAAGGGGGTGATTAATGGGGAGCAAGGTATGATTCTATAAAGTCATTGGTAGTATAAAACAGGGGGGGAAAAAAAGGACTACTCACAGAAACTTAAGAGTGATCATGTTCAATCGTACTCAGGTCAGTCCAGCCCAGAGTCCCATCTGACAGCAACCAAAAGGCGTGTTGTAAAGAGAGTAAGAATGGGATAAACCATGTGCATCTCCTAAGAAGTCTCAGTCTGCAGCCATTTCTAGTTTGGCCACTGTCTGCACAACCAGGATTTCCATGGATTTCTTTTCTAGATTCACTAGATTTCTTTCCAGTCTCCCTTTAATTCCACGTAAACTTTTAGCACCCACAAAATTTGGGAACAAAGAATTTCACAGCTTAACCTCAATAATTTTAAGAATAATCCCTTTTAATTTATTTGGAACCAGCGCTCTGCATTGATGCCTCACTTTTCTTGTGTTGAAAGACACAGTGAACACTCAATCCCTATATACTCCTGCCATGCTATTCATGTTTTTCAGACCTCTGTCACATCCTGATCAGGCTTCTGTTTTTCCAGATCGAAGAAGAGTCTTATTTGGTTGATGCCACTACAGAAGCAATTCCATACCTTTGATCATCCTTGGTGCCCTTCTCTGAGCCTTTTTTAATTCTACCATATCCTCCATAAGATGAGGGATCAGAAGTGCATATAGTGGTCAAGTCGCAGGTGCTTCACGTATTTATGCAACAGCGTACTAATATTTTGTTTGCTTTTTCTTCCTTTCCTAATAATTTTTAATATTCAGCTTGGTTTTTTGACTGCTGCTGCTCACTGACATTTTCATTGAATCATCTATCATAACTTGAAGGGCTGGCTCCTCTGCAAAAAAGGTCATTTCAGAGCCCATCATTTTAAAAGGACTATTTTCCCCCCTCTGCAGCAGTTTACATTACTCCAAATTGAATTCCAACTGCCAGTTTATTGCCCCATCTCACACGGTCCTTCTACAGTCCTTCACATGTGGTTCTCATTTTTACTACTCTAAGTAAGCCAATATCATCAGTAAACTTTGTCACCTGGCTGTGCATTCTCTTTTTCAGATTGCTTTTGGATGTGTCAAATAGGGTATGAGAAATTCCTTGCGGGACAAGAACTGGGATGTATCATTAAAATTACTGTTCCAGATGCCTAGCACAAACAAAATATAGTACTTTTCATGTATGATTAAATTGTGGAACTCATGGTAGCATGTAGTGATGAGGCTCAAAGGTATAAGAGGTTTCAAAACTAATGAAGATGATAAAATTCAGGAAGGATACCTCCATAACCTCTTAAGCACAATGCCTTGATTGCAAGCTAAGATTCAGAAAATTGCAAAATGTTGATTGCCAGAAGCTAGAGGGTAATAAGTGAAGAATTATTTTCTATATGCGTCATTTCTTACACACTTTTTCTAGGCATCAGCTACTGGCCAGCGTTGGAGACAATATACTGTGCCGTCTGTATACAGACAGCCATACACATCTGATCCAGTATGGCCATTCTTACGTTCTTCTATTAGATATGTATTTTGGATTGCTGCTAATGCTTCAGAAATGTGCTGTATTTTTACATTTTCAACAAGATACTGTATTCTGAAATGTGCTACTAATGAAGAGTAATCAAGCCTAAATATTCATGAAATTATAAACGATTGGCCTTTCAAACTCAGTGCCCATTATGCAGGTTGAATATCCATCCCTCTTTAAATCTGTGAAAGATTTTTCAATGAGCTCTTCCTTTCTTTTTTTTTTTATTATTCCTCTTTAAACTATTTCAAAAAAGTCTATCTGTCCAGTGATAAAAAAGCAGATAATGTTGATCTGTCAGCAGGCAGAACAGCATAACAGTATGTTTTGTTCTAATGGCAGAAGGTTTTGACTTTGAGAGCAATTGACTGGAATTTGAAGAGCACATTACTCCATGGCAAATGTTTCAGAGGGTGCTTTCATTACACATTAACATCCTGTAAGTTCTTCAAAATTAAAACAGCTGATTTGGATGTCAGAAACTGTTTGCTGTAGTGGGATCACAGCTGAAGACTTCACATTTCTTAGCAAAATATCTACTCCCAATTATTCGCATATGCAGTCCAAGACTCTAAAACTCTCCTCCGGACATGTTCCTCTGTTCCCATACATCAGTCATGGTAAATAAATATTTTCTGAAATCTTTAAATTAGTGTGATTGCGACATGTTTGCCAATCATGAAGCAAGATTTCAATACCAATAAATCAAATGCATTGCTTTCATGCAGTGTAAGGGAATCAGCACACTGTAATTGATAGATACACTATTTTTATTTTTTTATAATCCTCCACCATCCTAATCTAATAAATAGTATTATTTGTGGGCAGTAAATGTGGGCATAAACCACACTTGTTTAGTCAGGTCTCAAAATGCTCTTGTCGGGGGTTCGCTTTTGGCAGGCACACAGAGCTAACCAGAGGTAGCTGAAGTGTGTCATTGAGCACATGGGCAATCTATGTGCCCCCTGATCATTTTGTAAAGTCTCCAGATGTCGTGGCTGTTAATGTTAAATAATGTGGGTGGAAGCTGATTCCTGGTTTGCCAGAAACTGGAAAAGATTGAGCTTCTGAACTACAGAAAATACTGTTCTCCTAGGTCTCAACTGTCATCCCAAAACATAATTTACTATCATCATACCAACATGGAAACATTTTTATAATATATGGATCACATCTGTATGAGCCTTGCAGTTTGGAAACAGAAATCCTTATGTTTCTTTTGTTCTAGGTTGGAAAACGCCTAACCAAGAGGCACATCTAGGACAACTGGATGAGGTACATTTCGTACATCAGAACATATAGTAATCTGCTGATTTAATGTACCGGATCCTCACTTTTAATGACATAGTTTGTATACCTGGGCATTTAAAAACTGTCTTTTCATGCATTTAATATGCAACCCTTAGGAGTTGATTATGGCTTATTGTGAATACATTACCTACTGTATTTAAAATTATGACTAAAAGATGAATGATGTAAACAGTGTTGACAAAGCTGGAACTCACTTAACAGAGAACCAAAAAAGCAGGAAATCTGTCACTTGTGTTTGAGGAAACTGTCGGTTATAATGATGAAATGCTCTGAATGGCTGATAATTGAAATGCAAATAATTTTTCCCATGGAAGCACAAATTACAATTTATCTGTTGAATTCGGAATATTCAATAATAACACTTAGACATCTTGTGCAGTATTTGTAAGGTGAAACCAAGTGAACCTAAAATGTTTTATCCAAGTTAATTTTAAACATAAAGGATGGCACTCTCCTCTTATAATTCAAAGTTATCTTGGTCTGAATGAGATTCTCTAATTGTAACAACATACATAAAACACTGTAGATCAAGATGCATATCTTAATTTGTTAGCATGTCAAACTGTGAAGAATAGGAAAAAAATAATAATATGGTATGTTAAAGCATGGAAGTGATGATGAAAAATATGTTGCCATAAAAATGAGCAATCCTGTTAAAAATAAATATAAATAAATAAGTAAGCAAGTTATTTTTACTTTTAGGAAGAGAATGGTGTAGAATGCCGCTGTTAGGCACTGACTCTACAACATAAAAACAATGTAGAACTCTTCCTTTTTATTTCTTTAAAGCTTCAACAATCAGACAATAGGTTATAATAATAATAATCACTGTCTTTTTCTCATTATCATGAAAAAAAATAGTGTCCCTTTACTCATGTAGTTTCATGTATAAAATGCTTTCTGACACATGCCATGAAGTCACAGTGTAGCTACGGTGTTAATTTATTAACAAATATTTATTTAGAAATATCTTCCTTTCCACAGACACAGAAAAACATTTAAAGAAGGGAAAAGTACCTAAAGTAGGCAAACACCGGGATACAATGTCCATTCCTCAGCACTCAGTGCTGCCCATCCTGTTGAGCGGGCCAGACAGGAGTGTATTTTCCTGTGATCCCAGGCTTTCCTGACACTGCTGTAAATTGCAGAAGCATTGTATCTGTCTTCAGCAAGCCCCAGGCACCAGGCACAGCGTACAGGTAGGTAGACTATTCCTCTCCACTATTTCACAGCATGCAGTGATTTGATATAGCTGAAGGTCAACACTATAAATGAGACATCCTAGCAACTGGTAAATGGTTTCCACACTGACTGCTTGCTAAAACAACTGCTGGACTATGTTGATTTAATAAGCAGTTTGCTTTTAAATTCAGCAATTATTCTTTCTAATCTATTTCCATATATTCAGGTGTTACTAGTTTGAAAGAGAGACAAAATTTCAGTAATACTCATGGTATGAATAGAGATCAGTTAATTATTTTGATAAAAATCTCCCTTTTAAATGTTTTCGACAGCCTTAGGAAAAAGGAAATTATGAGTGGTGAAAAAAGAAATTTAACAAAGTCTATTGGGTCCATAAATCCAGGAAGAATGTAATATTCTTTTTTCAAGAATATGAATCAGAAATTTGTGTTCAATAAAAGCCTTAGGGGGAAAAAATTCTTTAAGAACATGGAGCTTTTTTCTTGAGGTTCATGCTGAACAACTGCAAAATGAGATAGCTTCCGGCTCCTGCTTGGCCCAATCTTAAACATGCTTAACTACCAACATACAACACGAGAAAAACTGCAGGTGTTTCTTTATTATAAAGTATCTCATAACCTGATCAGCATCTTTCTTACATCAAAGATACACCAATTACATATATATAGTTTTTATACTTGTATAAAAGTAGTATATATATTATTGTATATCATAGTTATATACATCTATACAATTTTATATAAAATGCATTTCTATGTGTAGACACAGGTATACATTAAAAATTACAGTTAGGTAGGTCTTTACAAAACCCCTATATTCTATCCCCGTTTCAGCTATGGAAAGAAATTTAGAATAGACTCAAGATCAGGAAAGAAGGCTGATTAAACATCTATGAAATAGCTCAGATGTCCTTTTAAACATCAACAAATTGGCAAAAAGGACCATTCTGTAAAAAGGCTAAAAAAAATCAAACTACTCACCTGCCTAAAAAATAACTAAGAGGCAGGTAAGTAACAGCCTGAAAATATTATAAACAAGGTTTTGTAAAGAAGACAATAAATCATTTAACACATGAGATTGGGCAGTAAATAATGTTGATTTAACATTTTGTGTGTGTGTGGAGTTGCATATACACACACAAATTACATATATATACTAACCCACATTTAAACAACTCTGATAGACCGTAAGATAAATTTCTCAAGAGAAACAACAGAATCTTGATTACACTACTGTTCACATTACAATAAGTGGGACAAAATGCTTATTAGTCTATCATTAATCTGAAACGGTATCAGAGTGAAGGATCATGAATTACTAGCTGTTTTGCAAAGACAAGGAATCTAGAACACAACATGACATTAAAACTTGAACCACTGCTTTCTTAGGATATTGTGCCTGAAAGGGATCACCCAGGTAATAAACAAATGAGCTCTAAAGTCTAGGCCTTTTCAGTGTGTAGCAAATTATCATCTCAATCACCTGCAATTAAAAAGTTAAAAGTCCAATGTGAGACACTCTCACCTAGATGGTGATTCAGCTAAGTCTCTTAAGACATGTGGTGGTATCTACCCAACTACAGAGAGAGCGTAAAATGATTTGCAGTAACGGCTATTTCCTTATAATAAAGATTAAATTAGGAACAGTTATTTCCGTCTAAACTGCTGAAAGATCAATATGCTGTAGCTCCAAGAGGTAAATCTGCAATTGACCTATTTCCCATTTCTTACCAAACTTATCTAAAAGATAAGATTAAATCCAGAGTACTGATTAACAGATCATTAGACTCAAATGATGGCACATGGAGTGGATCTCCCTATGTTTTCTAAAATACATTACATCAGCAGAAGAGGAAATGCAATCTAAATTAATGCAACAGTGAAGCAACTGGGTCAGCAGTGTAGATCCCACAGATTTGAGCACCAGGACTGCCATTTTTACAATAAGTTATATTTCTTATCAGTCTGAGAACTACAGGGTGCTTTTCATGTAACCTAATTTAGGACATCTGTATCTGAGCTAACCACTCAAGGTTACCCTTATACGCAGTAGGAAAAAATAGGCGCTTCTGGGCTGATGTTAAGTTGCACGCATTTTAGATGTTTAGGAAGAGATAAACGATTAAAAAAAGCCTATTTGTTTCAACTGACTATACTGGCAACACAGTGTGGCTAACTCAGATGTAGAGGGCTCCTCCGATGTCTAAATTCAGTTAAGTGAATCTCGGCCCACATGTTTGCAATTAGCTGCTAATCATTTGAGAAGTTAGTAAAGTATTGCTTCAGAAAAGGCTGGAGAGAAAATAATGCGACAAAAGATTGTGAAATGAACTGCATTGCAGAATGTAAGGCCATGAACTCTAAACATTTTGCCTATAGGAACCAGTTGGACCAGTGGGTAAATAAATCTGGACTCAGGGATGCACTAGCATGACTGTCCTATTGCTGGAACCTAAGTAAGTTCAGGATTGGGTGTCTCTCTCTTGAACAGCATTACGAAGCACAGACATGTCTTTTGACCAACACTGTCCTTTCACTGGCTGCTAACCAATAGTTAAGCTGTCACTTTTCCACTAGGCAAGGTCTGTGGGATCACAGGGGGAAATATTATCTCCACTGAGACTGATGCTTGCAACGGACATTTCAGCTGAGCCATCTGGATTTCCTCCCGAGTTTCTAGATTGTGCATGCCCGCGGAGTTGCTCTACTCGGAAACGAGAGAGCAGAACATGCTCTGCATTTATTAGGGGCAGCTCTTCAGGGCAACGGGAATGAGGAACTGCCTCCCTCCTCTGTCTTGTCCCTTCGTAGGACAGCTCAGTTAAGAGCACAGGAATTGTATGTTGTAATCAGCTTCTGGAAGCTGGTTAAGGTACTGAAGAAACAGGAAGAATGGATCTATCTTACTTACATACACCACATATACACATACACATCCTAGTACAGGGTATGACGAATCTTTGTCCAACTATGTATGCCAAAGTATGGCACAATAAACGGGACAGGTCTAAATAGGTTTGCTGTATTCATAGACCTACTCAGTTCTCCTTTATGTATTTGGAAATTATTTATGTTCACAATTTTTTAACTGGGAGGATATTAGCTCTTTTGACTTAGAACAGCCTTTAGAGTAAACCATTTTCCTTATAAAAATTTTTTAGCTACTCATCTAACACTTCTGAGCTGGAAAGACAAATTACCGCTCAAAAACTCAAGACTGTTGGGTCTAATAACATTACATGAAGTAAAATACACTCAGCATTTCACTAGACCTTGTTAAATCTGATGAAGAGATATTATAAATAATGGTAAGTTAAAATATCTAGTCTAAGGCCTCTATTAGTTTCTGGGTTTATTAAAACTCATCCAACTCAATATTCCTTTCATTTCTTTGCTATCCATGCTGTGGTACAGTGTTATATCACAATATACTACCCAGTTAGCAGCAGCCTGCAATCATAGAATAATGAGCTAGGGGCAATCTTTTTTTTCACAGTGAGTAGATTTTACATTAATTACAACTTAGTCCATGATTTTTGGTTCACCTCCCAAATTACAAACACTGATGGCCTCATTATTGAAAAAAACCCAGCATCTGGGAAGGGCTTGAAGTATGCTGACCAGTAATTTAGACATCACATAGAAAATATTTATGGGTACATAAATCACGATCAGTAGAGAATGTGAAAATCAGAGGAAGAATAATTGTACAGTGTATGGTACTGTATAGCATGAAATAAACTACCAAATTGTTAAAAACAATTAAAATCCATGTCAAAATTGAAAAAAAAAATATTTTATGCACATAGCAAACATTTATTATTGCTATGTTATACATAATTTGGATGAGCTAACAAGTGTATGGAATAATGCATGAACATGTTGCATTAATCTCCAGATACATAGATATCTCAGGCAACCACAGAATAATAAACATAGCTAGAAAAGTTGATAATGCTTATTTGAGACAACAGTGTTGCAAAGTAACTGCTGCATTTGTTTGAAGTGTTCTGGCTTCAAGTCTGTATCGTTACAGAATCATTTGTTTATGACAGCCACACCAGACGGTTCCCCCTTTGCTTGGTTTATTTTTCTATCAATGCTAAACAAACCACAAGAGCAAGTAAAAACATTAAAACTCTCTTTCTCTTAAATAAGGTAATAAGCCACATTTGAAATTTAAAATGTAATATGTACACAGCTACCCTCTCTTATTTTTTGGTTCAACCCTCCCCTGGGAGCAACCAGCCATTCTGGAAGAGGGCTTGCACCCTGGGTAACGGGCTCTTTGATGCAGGGCAGATTCCAGGGATGAAGGAGAAAACAGCGATGCGGGATGGTTAGACAGGGACCCGAGAGGGAAGACAGAATGGATGGAAATTTAGCAATAAGGGCTGACCATGGGGCTTCGAAAGAGGCTGGGAGTTACCCAGAAAGGCTCCGGGAAGCATAAACACTTCTGATGTTGGGCTAAACCATCTGGGATGCTTCTCACACGCAAAGGGTTTTCAAGCTTTTAGGAGGCCGGTTCTGAGAACAGCACCCCTCTTCTTCCTCCCCCATCAAATAAAATAATACATCAGCATATGCATAGCCCAGGTGGTCCCTGAGGTCTGGCTTTGGGGGAAGGCCCCTGAATTCTGCAGCAAGCTCACACAATGATAGGATATGCTTCAGAATATTTGGTTACAAGCTTAAAAAGTGTTTATGTTTTTTTTTTCTCATTTTTATCACATAGAGAAGAATGAAAATCAGTATGTTTATCTCAGTATCAATAGTTTTTAATTTTTAAATATTTTTGTATTATGTGTTTCTATAAATATTTATAAAATTGTATTTTAAAAGTTACTTCAAATTTATATGCTGATATTGCACAGGTTGCTTTCAGCGTGGCAATACCTTTTTCACCACTGAATGTGAAATACAGTGGGGTTCTGTATTAATGCTATAGGTGAACATTTTTTCAATTATCTAAAGCATAGTTAACTATGGAACTCTTTGTAATAGGAAGTTACAGAAATGACGAACTACCTAATAATGACAAGTTCATGACTAAGACGCTCATCAATCATAGAATCATAGAATCATAGAACAGTTTGGGTTGGAAGGGACCCCTAGAGGTCATCTAGT
>BOSO01030192.1:1029-58574 GCA_018403395.1 Gorsachius goisagi | reverse complement strand
ATTCAAGGTGCGGCCTCACCAGTACCGAGTACAGGGGCATGATCACTTCCCTGGTCCCGCTGCCCACACTATTCCTGATACAAGCCAGGATGCCATTGGCAGTATGACTGCAGTGGAAATACAAACTTCTTTCTTATCATTCTGTTATCTGCAGTCTTTATAAATGTATTGCTTACTAGCAATGCAGACACAGAGTTATGTCTTACAAACATACTAACTGTGGTGCTGTTTGTTTTTCAGGACTTTCTTTGCATGCTGTTGGAAGACATCCCTGAACAAAAACAGTAAGTGAGAACCAGGCTAGAAAAGATTTAAGTATCAGCTGTGCTAGCCAGAAATAGTAGGATTTCATTGTTCTGCTTGTTCTTTTTCAAGCGTGTGTGTCTATCTATCTTTCTCTGAAAATTCTCAGACGTATATACACAGAAAATATGAGGCTTGCTATGTTGTTGCTATCCCATGCTCCCCCCAAGCAGTGCCTTTAAACTAGCATGTTAGGGCAGCAGTGAGGTCCTGCATTCACTATGCTATCTACAGTGCCAGGCACAGCTGCCTCCTCAAATTAATCTGTGATCCTCCTGCCAGCTGCTCTTGGCACACAGCACCCTAGAGCAAGGAGGCCAGGGTTTTGCCATGGATCTGGGAAACCAGAGAAGATGGATTTTTCTCAAGCAGTAGTCCGGTACCATCCATTCCATGTCACACAGTGTGCCAAATGGGGAAGGATGGAAAATGTTAATGGGAATCCAGTGTTAATTGCCTGACATCTCCTTCAAAATCCTGCTGCATTTGACTGTGGCTGGCCAAGGATGATACAGCTAGCCTTCAGCACAGCTTTAGAATCCATCTCTGCTTATCTATTGATTTGTTCTGTGCTACTACAGACTGTGCTACAAATACAAATTCTTTAGCAGTGGAGCTTTACATACTATCATTTTTAAAAATAATGTATTCACTTGGAAAATGCAGTTTTAGAGAGAGTGATTCCAAAAGTCTTCATATATCTGGATGAGCAGCTTGGAAAAAAAAGGAGAGAAGATATTAATAGAAGTCATATGTATTGAGTTTTTTTAGTGAAAGACTTCTGTTTGTAGGGGGTGAGGGCCAAAGAATCTAGTTGTTACTGAGATAATGTGTTTTGTGGAATCATGAGTTTAGTTTGGTAGTGTTACATTTTCCAGTGATGTTCCGTAGGACAGTATTTTGTTTATATCATTGGATATGGGTTTCCAGCCCAAATATAATCAGGAATACCAAATGGAATATATAGGAAAGTAAATTATTTAATGGCATGATTATGCATTGATTTGTTAATAAAACCGTCTTTTTCCTTCCTTTTTTCAATTGTGTTTCTCTGAAGTCCAAACCCAGTGCAAAATGTTACTTGAGTAAGCATCCAATTTTCAGCCTAGGAACATGCCAAAATATTTAAACTTCTAGTGAGACTAATGCAAAAGAAATGTGTCTCCATTTGCGTTGCATCATGCTTCAGAACATATGGACAAAATTTCAGATCTATGCTAATTCATTTTGCAGTCAGACATATAACATATCTGAACTACTTTGGTGCTAAAATTACCTTGGGTGCAGTTGTCAACAGCAATGCCAAGAATAATAGAACATCTGGATATACAGAAGGCCTTTATTTCTTATCTGCTAGAAAGATGTTTTTTCATTCTTGAATGTATTCTGTTGCTAGTACACAAATACTAGTCTGAGGTAAAAGCAAAGGGAGGAAAGATAAAGATGAAATTTTAGAGATCAGCTGCTGATGAGTGCTTTTTTGAACAAAGTCTCAGTTGTGTGAATGAAATGCATTTCAAGATTAGAGCAACAAAATTATTTTTAGCACACAAAACCTCCCAGACTTGTGGAATTCTACCAAATAACATTTTAATGTTAAAACTAAATGCTTCTTACTTGAAAAATATTAAGCATTCTCATATACTGAAGTTTGTAGTGGAGGCTGACATTAAAAAAAAGAAAAGACAACTGAAAGTAGTGGTAGGGAATCAAGCCAAATCCTGCCCTTTGCTGTGGCAACAGAGGCAAACTAGTGTAGCTCACAGTACAATTTGGTTTATGGGAATGTAATGAGAACAGGATTATTGTTGGCTGAAACCAATGATATAACAGTGTGGAAATTTTCTGCCATTATTACATTGGTGTAATGCAACATTAGTTTTCTACTGTTGGATGCAGCAGACTATATCTAAAAGATTCTCACTCTTCTAGTACTTAATTCCTTTAATTTTTAGTTACAGGAGGTTTTTTTTTAGTACTTTCCCAGTGATGAGCAGTTCCAAGATACAGACTAACTTCTTAAGGGGCAGTCATTGATTTGCTGCCTCTGTACTCGGAGGAGGAGGATTCTATGCCTGGTTTATAGGGCTACTTCACTTCCTGCTCTGAGGCAATTTTAATGGCATGTTAGCGGTAGGAATCTGTTCTCCAAGGCAGGATCCTCCTGTTTCTGGACTGTGGCTGGATACTGATAGCAGACAGGCCTAGCAGTACCTTCTGGTCCTTTAGAATTTCCTAACTTGCCCTTAAGGCAGATTATTTCTCTGTGTGAAGGGCTAACGGCAAGAAGGACAAATAACTATCAATATCCTACTCTGTTTTCAAAGCCTTTTAAAATATAACATGCGCTGGCTATAGCCTCACATTATTCTGGCCTTTCTATAGAAAATCTACAATACATCCCACCTGTAACTAAGGCATCTTATTTTTTCATATCTAATTTGAAACTTCACTACATTAAAAAAAATAACCCAAACTAAACCAAACAACAAAACCCCCTTTTATGTGTCTGTATATCATGGCGCACTAGATTTGATAAAGCTCCCAGTGGCGCTGTTCTCCCCAAGGCTTACACCCATAGTCTTTGCTGTAAATTGATCCACTTCACATCTGCCCAACATGTGAGCAGTGCAGAGACTTATTGTTTTTAAGGCCCTGTGACAGAGGTTGAGTTTCAGCAGCCGCAGATAAATCAGCGTTTCAGCTGCTTGTGCTCTTCATGACTGCAGATTTTTCTGAGCAGGTCAGTTCTGGTCTTTGGGGGTTTCTGGTGGTATTTTTTATTCAGTTTAATGCAACAGAATAAGTAAGTGTACTAACAAAACTATGGTTTTAATAATGAGTGATACACAAAGGAAGGCTTGTGTTACAGCTTTGTTATTTGTACTGTTAATCACTAAAACTTACTAGCCACATTCCTCAGATGTCTTCATAAATTGTCAATTAAGTACTAAATCAATGTTAAAATAATGCTGTAATTTCAAACTGCTCAGCTATACAGGTATATGCCTCTTCCTTTCATACCTGCTTTATTTGTTACTCACATTGTCATGGATGTGGTGATTTTTGATTGAGGCAAACAGCTGGTAGGCACCCAAAGCAAATCATTGGGAAACATTTTTTTCCAGTGATTTTGATACCTCCATTTTTTTTGGTAAGCCAAAATATATATATGCTGGACAAAACCCAAAATAAATCTTACTTGCAGGAAGCTATGGCTAGTTTAAAAGAATTGCTAATCACTAGTGTTTGATTTGCTCTAACTCCATATCTAGCAGGAATGGCTTAATTTGAAAATTATTGATGTATATGAATGTATATATCCAAATGAAGCAAATAGGCTTGTTGAAGTATTTTCAGTTAGATATAGCAGACTTTTTATCTTCCTTTACCAAAAAAAAAAAATGTGGCACACTTCCATGTGCACTGTTTATTTGCTGCAACATCTTGTTCTAAAAGCAAATTCTCCTCCTTGACTGAGGAATTAAGTCAAAGAAATTATGCTTAAGTTTGTAGAGTCCTTTGGGCCTTGGCAATGAAAGCTTGATATATAGACATCTTTTACAATGCTAACTTTCAAATTATTATTAATGTTACTATTTCACAACGCTCACTCTGAAGCATTGAATCTCGCCATGCATAGTATGTATGCATGTTAGGAGATCATTCCTAGGCTGATCAGCTTGTTGTCCGAATAGATAATGGATGTTCTAGCATTCTCATTTTACAGTAGGAACTGTAGTACAAAGTTATTGAAGAATCTTCCTAGCCTTGTAAGAGCTCTGTTATAGTGCTAATCAATTGAACCCAGATCCCACAGTCCAATACAGTACCATAGCCAGAAGGTCATTCAGGAAGTCTCACACAGAGCAGATTTAAGTCCTTACAGATGCTTAAATGCAATATAAGGAGGTGGTAAGTGCCCTTTCTGCATAGGGGTGCTTTACTGAACTGCAGCATCTATAAATATCAGGCCTTATATAACTTCTCTAGGACATTTGTTTTGAAATAGCAATCTGTTTGTGATCTATTTTTGGGCTTGATCCGAAGCTCAACAAGTTAGGTGAAACCTTTCCAGGGACAGTTCTTCAGTTTTGACTCTCAACATGTTCAGAGTAGACTGTTGCAAGTCTGCGTATTACAAATGTATTTAGAAAAAAAAATAGAGAATGTCTGTGAAATGCTAACACAAGTTACTTTTTTGGATGGGTGCCAACAAGAATGTCCTAAGTTGGAAAAAAAAAAAGGTGTGTGAACATACACGGAAAGAAGACTATGTATGGTCACATGGCAGGTGTGTAGCTGAAACAGGGTGCTGCAGGCAGAGAAATAGAAGCATTGTTGTCTTTGCCCTTGAGAAAAATGTCAAAGTTTCAGGAGAAGCTGAGCAACTTACTGGTGGTATTTCTGCCTGGATTAGTGCGGTGTCAAAATAGTGCAATTCCCCTCAGTGTCATAAGCTCATTTCAAAGCCAGTGTTTTGAAATGAGCTGTTGTTGTCTTTGAAAGAAATAGAAGGTATATTAAACAAAGGCACTACACAGCAAATGTAGTGTTTTGGGTTTGGGTTTTTTTTTTAGGAAATCTTGCACATGAAATTAAGCTTAGTTTCGTGGGAGGGAAGGACAAACTGGTATTGTGAGGCTGTGTTTCTTATCCCTAGGTAAGACAAATTCAATGCACAAATAAGGGTATTTTTCCCTAGCTGTTAGCTGTGCTTTAGCATTGGAACACTAAGCTGTATTGGTTTTAATTTGTGCAATAACAAATAAAAAATTGTTATTCTGATTATGATTATGTTGCTTCAGACAGAATAAATGTCCATATAAAATCTACCTTTGACCATATAAAATTTGGGTGTCCAGTTTTAAGCTAGTCCTGTATGCGTTCTCTGTAGTAACCAGACAGAAATAAGAACTCAAGAAGAAATGTCATCTTGTCCCCAGGAAGATGAATTGACTGACTGTTTGGAGATACTTCTCTCCATTCCCTGTGGAAGCGACTCAGCTAACTAACTTAGACTAGATACCGATTTTTATAGCACTGTAGTAGGTAAAGTTAATTCTAGTCTGAAGGATCTGGCATTCAAATACTTGAAATTTATTAAAATTTGCACAAACAACAAGGTGCTACTAAAAGCTGACCAAATCTGGGTATTTAGTAATTCACTTGAATGTAGGACACTGCTCCATTAGAAGAATGGCGTATGTCTTCAGTTATCTGTCGAAAGTCTTATTTGCATAGCAATCAGACATGCAGAATGGTAATTTCCTGAAAATTCAGAATTCTGGCCATGTATAAATTCTTCTGCATGACTGCTGCAATTATTTGAACCACATGATCAGAGGGAATATTTTTTTTGTCTGTTACATGGAATATTTTGACATTTTAGATTTAGCAATTGGGAAGGTTTCTCTGTCTCTGTGGGGATTATTCTCCCTTTGGGGACTTTTAAAGTCACCTTAGCTGGTCTGTTATGTCATCTCTTACTTGTAAAACGCTGTTGTAGTAAAGTTTGGACCTAAATTGCATGAGCTATCGCAATACATGACCAGCAGTGAATAGACTAGTGCTGTTTCCACATGAAGCCTCCTTAGTCCGCACCATAAGATGTGACTGATCAAAAACTGAAGAAAACTATTATTAGAAAATGGAAGTGTGTATAGAGGAATTTATTGTCATTGTTATCTGAATGTTCTTTTTCCTTAATCTGTAGCTCCTTCTAATTTTCAGTATGATGGTGTAGCCCATGTATGCAAGCATATCTTAGTAGCTGAATGACATAGTGCAGCATTTGTAAGGCAAGACTTTATGTTTAAGGCACTTGGTGTCTGGTGTTTGCCTTTGTTACAAAATTTCTGTTTATGTTGAAAAAGCTTATTAAGACCAGACTGCTTATTTTTTGCATACACTGTTGAACAATTACTCAATGAGAATCCAGCTAACTCTGTTTTGATCAGATTATCTCACCCTTAATTCACATTGGCAGAATTTTATTCTATGAGGTAGACCTGCCCTTATTAATGGACCTCCTTCAGAATACTGGTCAGTGTGAGTAGGGACGGCAGACCCGTTAACGCAGTGCTGTAGGGCGGAGGTTGTAGCTGCTAATTCTACCTGAAAGGAATGTTAACGCATAGTTCTGCTTGGAGGTGGAGGGTAAATTTTTCATCTCGGATTCAACAAGGATAAGAATATCTAACTCGGGATATAAGCCCTGGCTGGAAAAGTGCTGTTGTTACATGTTTTAATATCAATAATTTAAATCTTCGGTCATTCCAAATAAAACTAGCCAAGTTAAAAAAAATTTAATAACTATGATCAGTAAACACACAGAAACTTTTGCTCTATGAATGTGTTCCAGTGTCATCCACTAACATATTGCTTGGCTGCTTTTGAGACTCCACAAGCTCTCTAAGACTTAGTTTTTCTATTTGCATGTCAGGCGTAACAGTGATTGATCTTTCTCCCATTGGCATAGTGAAAGTTAATATTTAAAGGTGTTTAAAAATCGTTCAGTAAAAATGACTGATGTATTGATTACAAATCTTTCTTAGGCACTGATACGGTCCATAAATAAACATCCTTTAGGGTCAGAATTTTGAATACAGCTTTGTCAGGGTTTGGGGAAAAAAAAAAGGCTTGTCTGTCATGTAATTCAAAGAAAAATTGTATTGGGTTGCTCACTTTCCTGCTTCAGGGGTGCTAAATGGCTGTTATTTTTCATGAATGCTTTGTTGGTTATGGGTCTACATTATACACATGAAGGCAGCTGCAAGTATGAGGATGAGTCTTGCCAAGGCATTACCATGCACGAGACCATGCACATCTATTCTGCTTCTCAGAATATTTACATTCATCAAGGGCTTACTCAAGTTGTTTTTTCAGTATTGGCACACTGCATGGACAGTGTGATTTTTTTTATTTTTGTTTGTTTGGTTGTTTTTTTAAATTGGTTTCCCTGCAAGTTGGGAAGACTTCAACCAGAGTTGAAGTAAATGCAACAGAAGTTGCTTACAAAAGTAAAAGGGGAAACATAATTTCTGAATTTGCAAATTCAACATGGATGCACATGGCTATTTCAGTTCCACACAGCTTGATCATGACAAACTATTTCCTTTTGCTGTTCTGTGACTTCATTGTAAATGTTATCAGGACATAAAGGAAGTCCAAAAAAGATGAAACTGAAATATATTAGATACTTGGTAACTTTGAGGATTAATACCCATCAGTGCCTTTTAAAAGCCAAAAATTCAAGGAAGTTTGTATTTCCTTTGATTTTCTTTGTTATTTTATCTTTAAATTTAGGCTGCTTCTGTAATAGAATACTGGGTTTGAATGTCTCCGGCTAAATTTACTTGCCTGTGATTTTTTTTTTCTGTCAAAGAAGCAAAAATCCATTCAACAAGAAGTAGAGCACCGGTTCATACTTCACATGTTTCATAAATGCAGTTTACCATCTTCTACTTCCTCTGTCAGTCCTCATAGGCACTGGATTTATCATTTGAGTTTTAAACACACAAAAGCTGATCTGTTTTTAATTTGCTTGTATCACCTCTGATGGTATTATTCATTAAAAAACTAAGAATGTAGTACCACTGCAGTATGACTAATACTTAGGATTCAGGATTTTGCTCAGCTTCTAAGGGGTTAATTTTCTTGTGGAAAAATTGTTATTTTTATGGGTGTCTTCTAATTTATTTTTATTTTTATTTTTTTTAAGATCTGGGTTAACTGTAGAAAGTATCGTCCAGAATTGGCTTGACACTGCCGGAATACCAAAGGTAAATACAAAATATTGATTCCCAGTTCTTTCTGGAGTCTTGCATTTCTCATTACATTATATGCTATTTAAATCATAACCTGAACTTGTAACACGTATGGTTTTAAATAAAGTTTTGATAATGACTGCTTTCCACATCTTTATATGGCTTTAGCTTTTATTGGTTGAAGGTTTTTGCGTCTACTGTCGTCTCAACAAACCTGCCAAAGGGCAAATCTTAAAAAACTTATCCTCTTGCTTAATATAATAGTCACATGGTTACAGTATAGTCATGGACTCTACTTAATGTAAGGAGCAGTGTTCACAATTGTCAGTATATGAATTACTTGAAAGACATACTGAGAGCAGTAACTAAATATTAAATTTTTATTTGTATTTTGATATTTTGTGAATATTGTTACTTGCTCAAGCATCTGCTGCATGGGTAACATACTTTATTGGTGTTCCAGCTCTGTAACAGTTGAAAGTGAGCAGTTTTTTCTTCTTTTAATACTAAAAGCTTTTAGTATTAATGTTTTAAATTCTGTGAACGGAAAATGCTTAGTTGTGTCTGTGCTATGTGAAGGCTCTGATTATTTGTTTTGTTGCAAAACTGGGATTAGCTGAAGAAAGATATCTCTGTATAAATCTTCCTTAAAAACAGTTTTATATGAAGTCTGGTTTTATTAGACACTTGGGGCTCAATTTCTAACTGGTTTCCCCTAAGCTGGCATCCCCTAGGTTGCTTGGGATTTATCTTACCTCATGTTTGCATTTATTTCCACTTTGCATTAGCATTTTAAAAAAACTTTTAAGAGCGAGAATGGTAAGTTCTGCTTTGTATATGCACAAGTGAAGGTACTTGGGCAGCATGACTGAGGCTCTGAGGAGTGAGCATGTCTGCAGGTAGCATTTTCAAAATAGCTGGAGAGCTCAAAACGATAAGCAGTGGTCACTGAACCTGAGCTATAGCCAGACACTGTGGCTGAGCTCTTCCTTTGACAGCTTTAGAGGTGTGTGTGTCCAGTTATATGCTGTAGAAGACTCTTTGGGAATTTTTGCCATGAGATAAAAATGTTCAAAAGACTTAATATTTGAAGATGCTGTAAAGTCAAGGTGGAGTTTGGGTTTTTGCTGTAAAATTATTGAAAATAAAATTAGTTTTAATTGGAAGGGAGGAAAGGAAGGGACAGTAAATATCATCATGCATCTTGATGTTCAGTCATTTCTTGAAAAAGAATCTTGATTCTGATGCTATGTTTTGATCAAGGTTTTGTTCCTGACAGAAAATTCAATACACTGTAGAACAGCTGCTTCAAGTATAGGGGAGAAACTGATACTGTACAACCATAGTTGTAAGGTGCTGAACTGGGTGTCTGAAATGAAAGTTTTCTGGTGTTGCACGTATACATATATCTTTGAGGATGTGCCTTATTAGTGTCCCACGATCAACTCTAAAATCATAAATAAGGAAGACGGGAGCAGACGAAAGAATTGAAAATGGTTTTGATTAATGTGAAAACTGAACTCTTGTTTCCCTGGGTGGGTACTGTAAGTTGTTCAGAATGAATAGCGAGTAGTTTCATTATACCCTGCAAGTATCTATTGGTTGTGTAAGCAAAACACGTAGCAAAAATATTTCCACATCCAGCAGGCTTGTAAATCATTGTAAATTTTCTTTAAAGACCAAAGAGATTTCCCTGATAGCTTGGCTGTTTCGTAAAAACAACGTCAACAGGAACAATGCTGATGTAGTATTCTGCTGCTTCTGAGAATCGGCGTGCTCACCAATTCCCTCTGTCTCTTCCCTCAGTAACCTTTTTCATGATTTACCCTTGTTACCTTCAGCACTTCTCAGGCTCTTGTGGGAACTAGTTTCTACTTTATTGAAAGAACTGGAGCTGTCATTCAGTGGACAGGAAACCTTCTTTCCTTTGTGTTTTATCAAATCATCTGGGGAGATCTTATCCCTGAAATCATGACTGTAGTGGTTGCTTAGTAGCTCTCAATATGTTAGTATCTATAATCTGAATATGACTGTATTTCCTGACTCCAGAACTATAACTCTACTCATGTGCTGTTCAGGAGCTTATAAAAATCCCCTTTAAAGGTATTCAGATTATCTTTATTTCAGCAAACTACTAACCTGGCTAACATGATGAATCTATGTGAAGGCACACAGACCATCTTCTTAAATGCAGGTGAACTACCTACCTGCTACTAACTGGTTTATTCTCTTTCATATGGGTTACCAGGTGAGTGGAGTAGGGTGTGTGTTGAGGAAGTTTTCTGTTGGCTCCTTTGGGCGAAGTTATACGGCTGAGCCAGCCAGTCCGGCAGTGTGAGCAGTTTGAGGTCGAGAGTTATCCATTGCAGTTGTCTACCTTTCCTGAGTACCAGAGCAACTGAAAAGCAGCTGCTTATCACCCTATTTTTCCTGACTGCAATATAGAGTTCTGTAGTATAACAGTTAAAATCATTCTTAGTCCTGCAGCACCTACTCTTAGAGGGACAAAATGCATTTCTTAGTTGTCTAGTAGATACCTAGGAGAAATAACTCGACTGAAAATTTAAACATTTTAAATTTACAAATGCTGTCTAAGTCTTCACTGCATTTGGAGAGGAAACCTCCTTACCGGAGAGTATCCTCTGTAATGGGATTGGGTCATGCTGTCCATTCTGAAAATCAAGTCAGAACATGGTTCCTTTATATTTCTCCCATATGAGCATTTTCGTATTTTATTGCAGCTGTGGTTGTTTCCATGGCATCTTTTATTTCTATGTTTTGGTGTGTTTTGCTCAGGAAATTCACGTCATCTGTTGGCTATAAAGAAAATTAACCACTTGTAGTTAATTTACAGCATTAGCTACCAAAGTGTTTTTAAGAATTTTCTTCCATGATTATATCCAAATCTATCACCTGTACACACCTGGTACTCTCTAAAATTTGGTAACAAGCTGGTCACTTAAATCCAGACTTGTTAGCCTACCCCTCAGTTCACTGTCTTCACAACAGTGTCTAGCTTAAGGACACTGGAAAGGTACGTCTGCAAAAGATGGATGAGGGTAAATATTTTCCACTCCCCAGACTGCTGAAGCAACATTACTTACCAGTAAAGGAATTAGCATTTAGTATTCTTTACAGTCGTATGTCATGGCATCTGTCTGACTGAAGATCCTGTACTCCTTTACCTGTGCTTTGTTACTTTGGCCATCCCAAATCCTGTCTCCAACTCTGTCCAGGGAACCACATATATATACCCCTTTATACTTACAACTTGTAACTATTGAAACAGTAATACTTGTCAATTTTTATTACCATTTCACTCTTGGAAAAATAATTTGGTCTTTTCTAAATATTGGGCCAGTTTCCAGGCTCATGTATATACCAGCAGTAATCAAGAATACCTTAACTTAAAGGAGCCATACTGATAAATAAAAACAGAATTTGGCCTATTGCCATGAAAAAATTATTCTGCCAAGTCGCACTTCCAAATTTGGTATTTTCCAAAGCATTAAAGGTTAATCTTATAAAAAAGGGTGTGTGGTAATGCCTGGCCAATTCTTTCTTACATGGAAGAGTGCCACAGCACAGTGGTTGTCTTCAGGCTTGCTGTGCAGGAAGGTTTTCTCACACACAAAACAATAAGGAACTTAAGAGATGAAAAGCAAGCATTTCTGAAATACAAGCTCTCATGAGAATTTTCTTCTGGGAACACATCGTGGTGGTGTTAAATAAGGTGAAGTATATTGCGTTGTTGAAAATACTTTTTATCAAATCAAGCAACTTTCAGCGTGTATTTCTGTCTCAGAGGTGACTCACCAAGGGATTATAACTATATTTCATCGTGTGAAAGTAGTAATGACTTAACACCACTAACTTTAGTCAACAAGTTAAGCTGGCAAGGAGTAGAATCAGAAGAACAAAAGAGCTGTTAGAGCTGGAAAACACCTATGAAATCACTTAAGTCCACCTCATCCCTACTGCTGATGATTTGTTCTCTTAGTACAGTTTCTATTGTGTCTTTCAGTCTATGTAATGTTTAATTAGAGTTTGACTAGAAGACCATGTGCTTCTTGAGGAAGATTTTCTCAGTTCTGCACAGACTTGTCTTTTTGTTATATTGCCCGCTTACTCTTACCTGAATTTCTTATTCCACACTAGGTAATTAACCTTTTTAAAATATGCTTAAAATCTTTCCCTATTTTGAACTGTGTTGTGCACTGCTTAATTGAGTAGACCAATAAACATTAGGTAGTCTCTGCATCTCATAAAATTCTACATGTATATTTTTAACTCATTCCAGTTTCGCCACCTTTTCTTTTGCCTCTGGAACTTCATTGTTTCATAACGTACTATTACTTACTGGCAAATTTGCTGTCTTGAATGTTCCTTGGGCGCGTATTTCATTTGGTACTTTGTGTGATGAAAACAATCTTCTCCAGATTCTATCTTGGGTTAAAAAAAAAGGCAGGGGAGAAGAAAGAAGAAGAAAAAAAAAAGAGTAGTTGGCTTGCTCCTTCATGATTTTTAGTTTCCAACGTATCTTTCAGTGTAATCTGCAAGTCTTATGTGATCACATAGGTGCAGGCACTAGGATAAACACACCAAACATTCCCTCAAAATTATAAAAAAATTACAAGACTTGATAGCACTGCTGTATCCTTCTCCTAATCTCTTTTGCTACTTTATCCTCCCATTAAAGCTTAATTCTTATCCACTGTTCTACCTTAAACAGTATTTCCTGATTAAAGTAGGTGCTGCCAACAGGTATGTCAGAGTATGTATGGCATATAGTATGTATTGCAAGACTACTACTCTCTGCTTTCTAATTCTGAATGAACATTGGAGTACAGCCTTTTTGCACTTAAAAAGAATATTTTTTCAAGAATTCATATTTTTTCCTCTCTGCACTGCTTTTTGTTGCAGTGGTAAATCAGTACTTTAAGCCACATCTACTAATGTTATTTGTAAATAATCTACATTTCTGGAAATACAGAGTCAAATATCTGGTTTTGTTTATATATGACTGGCTCTTGGATAGTCCTAACTGAAGAAGAAATGGATTGGAAAGGAAACTAGTAACAAACCTATGAAAAAGTTTGAACTGAAATATGATTTGTAAAGTGTTCTAAATCAAAGCAAGTAACAATTCTGCAGTTTTATAAATTTTAGGAGGATGTTACAGCAGCAGCTCAAGTACTTAATGTGATTTCTGATAAAGCAGTTTGTTGTTAAGAAGGTTCCTGCCTTTTGCCCCAGTTACAAGGTTTAGAGATTTCCTCTTTCCTTTTACTGAGACAAAAATACAGAAGAAGGGCTAGCTCTACAAGAGAATGCATTGCAGGGTAGCTGTTATGGTCAATTACTAACAAACCAACCACTTTCAAATATTTTTTTTAAAAGAACGCTCTTACTAACCTTCTGAGTTATCTTTAGCAGTTGTTCACCCAGGTTTTACAGAGGGTACAAGAAAATTTACAGTTAAGATTACCAGTGTAACTTATGGCTTGGGATTGTTAATACTTGATATTTCTTGTCATTGCTAGTCATGCCTTATCTTGCAATTTTCTGTTTGGATGTACATAATAATTGCATATTGGTGGATGGCAACATTGACTGAAATACTTACTGTTTTTTGAGATATAGTAAATTTGTAGGCACTGGCAGTGAGAATGATCTGTTAAGCAGGAAAATCTCATTCAAGCTTGTGATTTGGGGAAAAAATTGGGAAGGGGCTATGAAGAAGTATAATTTTCTTATTTAATAAAGTTTAACAGTGACTCTGTTAGCTTAATTTCAAAATTGGTATTAAGTATTAGTCACAAGAATAACATGCTGCTGCTTAAATACCAAAGTTTGCTACTTAGACTTTGATTTTTTTTTTTTATCTGAACATGGAGATTTTTGTGTGTATTTTAACATCAGCGCAGAGAACATGACTGATAGATAGTTGAATTCTAATGAGTTGATATTTGAGAAATTATCTGAAGAAAGTGTATCTGCTACTTTAAGCTAAGTACTTATGTTCCTACATGGAAAGCATACTCTGAAGAATAGGCATTCCCTCTCAAGAAAAATGGTATTGTTTTGATATTGGCAAGCTTGCAGATTGGAAGATGAAAAGATTTTTCCAAAGTCCTTAAAAATTTAAATGAGCATAGGTCAACAATATAAATCGATTAATGGATTCTCTAATGATAATGATAAGAAGCAAAATAAGAAAAAAGTTTTTGAATACGTGTATTAGTGTGTGTTGTACTGTCAACATTGCATCCTGTTTTCTTAGAAGGAGGAATTTTGAAAAATACAAAAATGTAATCAAGCAACATGTATAGTACTGTAGCATACATAAATGTCAGATGAATCATGAAGAGAAACAAATTAAGCCAGATTGCACAGACACTCTATGTTGTTAACTCTTCGAAAGATGTTTTAGATAAAGACTATCCATCTGAAAGTCTTTCTAGATAGACCAAAGTGTACACAAAATTTTATATTTTGTTTCGGGGCAAACTGTCAAATAAGTTGTAAGGTCTGCTATTATTTAAATAGATCCTGTGTTTGATCTAAAGAAGGTTATTGGCATAAAATGGCCTTGTAATTTATTTAGCTGTTCCTATAAATTGTACTTAAGATTCTGCTAAACAAGACACAATAGAGGTATATTTTTGTTTGTTGAACAGTTCAAAAATTCAAGAAAATTGCTTATATAAAATGATACAGCATTATATGCCAGTAAGGACCCAAATTTATTTCAGAGCTCTTCAAGTTCAGGCATGGCTTAGTGCTGTTATAGTTTTGGAGGGTTTGGAGTAAGTTTCTTCTGCATTGCATGTGAATGCTGATTTTAGGAGAAAAACACAGTCAAGATCAGAATAGCTTTTTTATGAACTGTTGTGTGATCACATTCTAAAATTGGAAAAAATTCTGCCTCAATTTAGACGGCCACAGAATGCTAAGTAACTTGGTGTCTAGGTTGAATGTAAATGTAATTTTTAAATGTTAGGTATGAAAGTATTGGCCATAACATTTCAGTGCCTCTGTTTGTTCTACTTTCTAAAAGTGAAGTTTAACACAGGGTTTTAGGAGTCTTAATTTAGCCATTAATTGAATAATTCAGAAAAAAATTCTTCTGGGATTCTCAGCTGGGACTGTGAGTCTGCATTACGGCTGAGGATACTTCACTGGATTTAGTTTAATGACCTGCTAAAACATTGGCTTGCCTCTCCAGTCAAAAGCCAGGTTTTCACAAACGTCCTTCTGTTTTTCTTCAGGCTACCTTTTCAGTATTGTATGTGTCCAGCTCAGACATACAGCAGTAGCAGTATAGTAAATCTGCATGAGTAATAGCTTGTTCAAGAAGTTGAAGTGCATTTGAAACAAATGTTCAATTTCTGAAATAACTGTGGACTGGATTCCACAAGTTTGTTCATTAGAATCTCTTTTAAGTTTAATAAATCTCAAGCAGTCGTTCTGGTTCCCTTTTCCTATTAATTGCATTGCTGAACACAAAAGCTGTGTTATGTACAGAATGACTGAGCTTATCCCTACTAGAAAGGAGTTATGTTTGGTATCTAAAGAACAATAACAGTTTGCTGCCTGGCTGATCAATGCTGGATCAAGTTAACATCCCAAGCTCCCACTCTCCCACCTACAAGTGCAGGGGGGGTGGAAACATAGCAGAGAGAGGGAGGACAGGTCCTCTTTTCCACAGAAATGTTGAACTGAGTCTTGCCTAACAAGAACACAGCTGGGCTTGCATAGCAATAAACATTGATTTTAATCCATTGCTGGAAAAACATCCTAAGAAAAGCACTGAAGTTAGCAACCAATTAAATTTTAGCCTGCCCATTTTTTTCTTCACCCAATGTAAACAATCCATAGAGGTTTAAAATATTTTTTGTGCTACCTTGCAAGAAAACAGTTTTTCTATATTAATTAGGAAAGCATAGCCATCAAAATGGCTGAAATCTCTCCAGTTTGGTGTCCCTTACAAGTACTTCTACTGCATTGGACACAGGATATGAAATAATGAAAAGTCAAATGCTGCTTTAGTATATATATTTGAGACCTTTTTAGTGCAGGAGGATAGAGAGTTGGGCATGAAGCAGAGGTAAAAATTTTATGTGACAGGAACAAGTTGCACAATCCCTCTCCAGTGGTCTAGGGTTTTTAAAAGAAACACACATTTTACTTCCTGGAAAATTCCCCTTTTTTCTAGGCTTTTAGAAAGACATGCTTGTGATTAGAAGGAATGAATATGTGGGGAAGATGTATTTCATGCATGTGTATAAACACATGCCATGTAGCCTTCTGTAATGCTGACCCAAAAAACTGCAACTTGCTGATTCATGCAGTGGTCCAGTCAGAAACTCAAAGTGATCCTAGGGGTTCAGATCCTCCCATTGCATTCCTACTTGGACAGAGTTGAAGATGGAAGCTCTTGCTTTTTTTAGCTCAGTGCTTTTTTCACACATTCTGAAAAAAACCTGAGCTGAAGTACTTCTGGAGAGCAGATGGTAACAAAATTTGTGTAATGGTCTTCATTCTACGTCCATCAGTTCACTGTCTTCCACAGAAGTTGATAGAAGCAATGTCAAGATCTTTCTCAGTTTATATTACTTTCAGTCATCCTCTATTTCATTAACAGCACTGAAGTCAGACTGAAGATGTAGATGATGATCACCTTCCATTTAATCGTGGAGGAAATAAGTGATTCTTCTAAAACTCATTCCATCTCCGTAAGAAAGGGATGCTTTAACTATTCTGTCTACTCCCTTCTTATCCCCCAGTGAAATTTAAATGCCAAAATGAAGACATCTGGAGAAAGATAGGTTTGAGAAGTCTATTGGCTGACAAACCTACTGGTCAATACAAAAATGAGCAATAAAGGTCATGGTTCAGCTTATGGTTATTAGCCTTAGCATATGGGCTAATAGTATTTCATGGCCAGAGGGCTAATGGACTTTTGCCTTGAATATGTTTCTTTACTAGAGCTGTTGGAAGGATTTTTGATTGCTTCAAGGGATCAGTAAGACTCAGAGGTCAGTACCTCTACAGGATGTGGTTTATTTCTTCAAGAAATAAAGTCTGCCTCATTTTCTTTTAGTATCTTTGTACTGGAAAGGGAAGAAAACCACTGCTTGTCACATCAGTGGTGCAGGACTGTACAGTATCCATGCTCAGGCATGTTTTTCTTTGTTTTTCTCTGTAATTAAAAAAAAACCCCAAACAACCAAACAATAAAACAAAACAACAAAACACAACAAAGGGCTTTCAATGTCCTCCATAGTTTGGTCAGCCAGCAACTATCCACTGCCTACCAAGATCTTGGTGCTGGATGAAGCCAAAGTGAATTTTATAGAGGATTTTCTTATATCAAAGAAACTTGAGCCCTAGTCTTTGTCCTCTGGGTTCAAAATGTCTGAATTCAAATTATTTTTAAACTGACAGAGTGCAGGGCCAACCTGAAATCTGAGGTATTATTTCCATACATGATTGCATTAAAAAGTGTTACATCTTTTACATTCACTGCAAGAGTTGTCAAGCATTGGAATGGGCTGCCCAGGGAAGTGGCTGAGTTCCACTCCCTGGAGGTATTTAAAAGACATGTAGAAGTGATGCTTAGGGACATGGTCATAGAATCATTAAGGTTGGAAAAAAACTCCAAGATCATCAAGTCCAACCATCAACCCAACACCACCATGCCTGCTAAACTATGTCCTGAAGTTCAGTGGTGGACCTGGAGGTGTTAGGTTTACAGTTGGACTCAGTGATCTTAAAGGTCTTTTCGAACCTAGATGATTCTATGATTCTGTGATCTTTTAAATATTATCATGCTACTTGTAGAGGAAGGTGATGTAATTTGCAGTCTGGACTGTGTTGAATGTTCACAGCACATGGTAATACTTCTCAAGCAGAAAGGTCTAGATATAAAACCAATAATCTACTTTTCCATTAGCTCCAGAGAGGCACCTGTGTAGTAGTGAAATCGGGAGAGGAAAAAAAAAGAGCATTTCAGCATACCCTAAAAATATTATTATAATACAGATAATGTGATACAATATGATACATAAATTGTATAACATTATATGTTACATACTATTATTTAGTAATAACTACTAAGCATATTATTTAGAGTTCATGTGGTCAGAGATACTTTATTCAGATTATGAATCTGATCTTGAACTAAATAGGGTGGGTACAGTGATTCATCTTTACCTAGAAACTTTCTCCACAAGGCAGGGTTGCTAATGTGTATATGCAAATGTATTTGCATTACCCCTTTGAAAAAAAATATTCCTGCCACAGTATCTGAAAATTATGTTGCAGTGTACTTAAAGTACATCCTCAAAGCTATTGTTTTGACAGGTTTGTGTCTCCTGGAGGTAGAGATATTTTCAGGAAGGGCAAGTTTGACTTGAACATAATGTTTCTGTAGGGGTGTTGCATTGAAGAATATCAGACACGGCATGCTGATCTGAAAAGAGCGTTTTTACACCACCACAGAGATTCTGGGAGGAATTAGAACATTTTGATTTACAGTATCAATATAAATGACCATCTTTCCTAAAATACAGATAATGTCAGAACAACTTGATTTTCCACTTCAGTGAATAAAGCTGTCCCCATGAAAACTGCACAAAATCAGTTGGAGGACATGCTGCTCTTACAGAAGCACATTCCGGGCTGGATTTCTTTTTCAGTAATTTTGATCCTCTGCTGATACACTGCTTGCAATGTGGATGGATCAGCCATCTTGACATTTTCAATCATAGCCCACTGCCTCCTTAGACTCTGCCAAATTCTGATAACTGTAATGTTTTAAAATCCTTGCAATTGTTGTCTTTGGGGAATACAGTCAAATGTTTCAAGCCATTAGTAATCATCTTGTGAGCTACTGGATAAAATACTGTTCTGTATTTCCATTTTCTGAAAGTTTTTGCAAAAGATTGGAAGCCAGGTCTCTTCTGCTGAAGCAGTTTTCAGGTCACACAGACTGTTCTAAGGGCACATCCTATTCTCAGTTTCCAAGTAAGTTAATTTTCCAACTTAAACTAGTGTTCATTTTTTCCTAGAAATCTTCTGTGTGGTAGGAAGACAGTTACATCTCTTGCATTGTATCATAGTTCCTTTCAATTACGCTTTACTGATATCAGAGAGATGATGGTATGAGCCTTAAAAAGTAGGCAGTATCATTCTAGTACCATAGAATGAAACTAGGGGGGAGTCCATCTTGGTTTAGGTGACATGGGAGGGCATAGAGAGGTACAAAACTGCAATTTGTAGACTGGTGGAGTTAGCTACGTTCTCTAGAAAAAAACAAGACATGGTGGTAAAGTCTTTAGACTTTTCTGTGCGCTTGCTGGTGCCCACATAGATCTGAATATATAAATATGGGTGTGTATATGTGGTGTAAAATTCAGTAATTAAGAGGAAGATAAAATCTCTAGAACTGAGAGGCTGCATTAGTTACCAATTTCCTCTGCTTTGCAGAACCTCTTCTGAAATTCATTTACAGTAAATATTTTTATTCCTCCATTTTCGGTTTTTCCTTTTTGCCTTCCAGTATCAGAGGACTGCAAGCAAGCCAACAAAACAGCACTGATTCAGTGTTCACCTTAGAAAAAAGAACCTTCTTGGTTGATCAATATTGAATGTTTTAGCATTAGAGTAGCACAGACCAGCTGAAGTTCCAGACAACTTGCACAAACAAAAGTGCCTGGTTATAATTTTTCATTCAGTTATATCATTAGTAGCCATCACAGCCTGAACAATTTTAAACCAGTTTGTTTCGGTTTAAAATGAAACACTTGTCTGTTGCACAAATATGTTCTAGGCTATGTGCAATCCTGAAAGTTCATTGTGCGATTGGGATCTGCTCTGACTGGAAGAATAGCTGGTGTAAGTCATTGCCTAAGTTATTTATAAGGATATTGGGCCTGTCTTCATCCAGTTGGTAGAAAGTGCTACCTTCTCCCCCCTATTTCAAAGTTCAGTTATATTTAATCCTGATGCTGCAAAAATGAAGGATTATACATGCTTTGACATGTATAAATGTTTGTTTGCAATCTAAGGACAGGTCCATTAGCAGCCTCTGAAAGAAAGTCTTCCAAAGTAAAGAAAGACATGGAGGATGGACTGATCTCTTAATTTCTTTTGTGAGGGGATTCAAGTGTCACATGGACAGCAGACAGGGCTGTTGATCAGGGGGTGACACAGTCATTCTCCTTTAAGCTGGGTGTGCCATCACCCTTTTATGTAGTGTAAGTAAGCTCCTTCCTTTTGGAGTATGGAAGAATACAGTAGAGACCAAATGGTCTTAAAACCAGCTTCCCCCCGCCCTTTCCCTCCTCCCCTCTTCTTTTCCTCTTCCCTTTCTCTCTCTTCCCTGCCTTCTCTCCTGCTCCCAGTTTTCCCAGCAAAATTTCCTGGTCTGGTCATGAGCTAAATCTTACTGAAGCATCAGTAAGTAGCATTAATGGTTGACTGCGCAGCTGGTGCTGCTGTGACCACAGCTTGCTAGGCCCACCCTGTTCCTCTCGCTGCTTTCATTCCTCTGCAGGCTGGCTGTTTGGGCATGTTGGCTCCTACCTTACGCTGTGGTGCAATCACCTCAGAGTAGACGAGCGTGCAAGTTATGATGTGCAGAGCAGCCAGCACCAGGGAACCCCAGGTGTTGGCTCCACAAGGTGTATTACCATTCTAAAAAGTCAGCAACAATTCCTGTGAAGTTTCCTTTCCTACAGTGCAACTGCTAACAGGAAAACAGGAGCTACCTTGGAGTTTTAACACACAGTGTTTGGGGATTTTCACACCAAACAAGCCTCAGGGTCTGCAGGTCTGACCATCAATGCCTTGTGGAACATTTTAACCCTAGTTTTCTCCAAACATTTGGCAGGAGAGGAACTGTAATTCTTTAAAGGATTTAAAGTATAAATCTGTTTTATTGTTTCTATGATCCAGTCTTTCCCATAACTGCTTGTGTGGGAATGCAGAATCTGATCTGTTAACTCATCCAAGGGAATATTGTTTAGGTAGTTTCATTAATTTGTGTTTACCATTGACTTTTTCTGTTCATATCCTTGTTCATTCTCTTTGAACTATGCTCTGTTCTTCTTTCTTCATTCAAACACACACAGTTCAAGAGCCCATTTGTAGGAGCTTTCAGAATTACCATTTAGTAATGGTAGTAGTAGAAAATCTGTCATGGCTTTACAAAATAAAAATAAGTTGATACAGGTAGATACAGTTGATAAGTAGACTTGCTGCGAGTGTGAAATAAAAATATATAGTAAGATTTTCTACTGCGATATCTCTATTAAAAAGTTCTTTATGTAATGCTTCATCGTGAAGTTGGTTCTATTTAAAGCATTGAGTTTGATCTTGGCTTTGATGTGAAGCTTTTGATCTTGAAAGAAGGATGTGGCAGTAAAACAAAAAGGGTAGGAGAAAGGGTTTTTTTCTTGTTTTAAGTGATAAAGTTAAAGGGATACTGTCAAGATTTAGTATGCACTAATTGTATGCACTAATTAGTATGCACTACCTTTATTTACTTAAATCTGTTTGCAAAGTATATCTAATTCTATATATGGGTTTGCTCAAACACATGCTTTAATGAGCCTTATTCTTTTACAAGCGCACCATTTTTCTTTTGAAGCTTTCAGGGAATCGTCATCTATAGCACAGAGTATAAATTGTTTTTAAAATTCTGAAAATACCATACCAGCATAATTTTAACTATACCAAGTGTGATGCAGCCTATCCTTTGTTGTTTCAAATGCTAAGCACAAGGCACTTAAAATCCTAACTTCAGCATTTCTCCTATTTGGATTTTGCATGCGTGACATTACTTGGGTCTCTCCCATCATGGCGGAGTTTGACTGTTCCTCATTGAAGGGTGCAGAAACATCTGTTGACTTCCCACGCCTAAGTTTAATCACCTGCTTGCAGTCTTGTGTTGAATAAAGCATTTCCCTGGCACCTGCCGTGAAGGGCTTGCTGTGCTGGCACTCGAATAAAAAGCTGCCTTGGCCCTTGCTTGTAAGATGCGTTTCTGACCCTCCACGGGCATTTAATAGTTGGATTCTTCAGCTGTCAAGGAAGAACCGGGGGCAATCTCGAAGCACTTAACGAAGACGGTACTTCGAACGGCGTTAGGAGGTACTTCCTCCGGCTGTGAGGACAGAGGGACTGCACGGGAAGGTCAACAGGAAAGCTGCTTTCATAGCAAGGGACTTAACGGGAGAGCGTCTCTCTCAAAATTCAGGCGGTAACCCCGCGGCCAGCGTGCAGGCAGCGCTGGGCAAGGGCCGTCCCTTCGCCTGGGCGGCAGCACCGCCGGCCGCTCCGCGCCGCTGGGCCCGGCCGGGCTCCTCGGGTCGCGGAAGGCCAAGGCGCGCCGCAGCCGGTGCCCGCCGCCGGGGCTGCCAGGAGGGGCACAGCGGGCGGCATTCCGGCGCGACGCTTCGACCGGGCTGGGCCGGGGGAGGCGCGGAAGCCGCGGCGGGGCCGGCCCGGAGCCGGCCGGCCCTTACGTCTTCAAGGCAGAGGCCCCTCCTCCCCGCGGGGCTCCGGGAGCCGAAGGGGGGGGGGGGGGGGCGGACCCCGCCGAGGTGTTTCATTTCCTACCGGGGGCTGCGGTGTGCCAAGGCCGGCAACGACGGGGCGGGACGGGACGGGGCGGGGCGGGCGCGGCTCCGGGTGCCGCTGGGGCCGGGCCGAGGGGCTGTGGCGGCGGGAGCTGGCTCCTCGCAGAGCCTCCCGACCCGGCCCGCCGCCCCCGGGGGAGCGGAGCGGGGCGGGGCGGGGACACCCCGCGGGCGAGCCCACCTCATCGTGCGCTTTCTCCCCCGTGCAGCCGTTGCTGGAGGAGGGCGAGACCTGGCAGGAGTGTCCGCTTGTCCAGCAAGTGAGCGGCGAGGTGAGGAGAAAACCTTTCGCGGCTGTTACCTCGCCCCCGCGCCCCTTCCCCGCAGGTCTGGTCCCTGAGCTTTCCACCTGACACCCCCTCCTCGCTCCCGCCACGCTTCTGCTTTAAAAAAATAACTGCTTTCATACCGGGAATAAAAATACTTGCATGGGGGGGAAAAAAAAACCCAAGCGTTATTACTTTATTAAATAATAACAACCCCACCATCTAAATTTGGTGTTGCTAGTCTAGAACAACATTCGAGTGGGTAGCTGGAAATAAATTTCTTAGTTGAAATAGAAGGTGTAAGGGATAAAGCGCAGAGATTTTCCCCAGGATTTTTGCACGCTGCAACGGTAACTTTCCATTTGGCAACCTGGTCTGGCATTAAACACGTTCTTTGTACAAAACCCCCTTAAACTGAAAGCTTTAAGATGAAGAACAAGTAACTAAGCAGATTACCTAACACCATGCCATTTGAGATGGGAAAAGTGCTTTTCCTCTTTCCAGTGGAGCAATGGAAAAAATGGTCTTAAGTCTCTTTATAGTTTTATAGTAATGCTGAATAGCTTCACTCAGGTCGTGTCTTCTTCCTAAAAAAGCACTATGGTTTTGAACTCCAGGTCACAAAATGGATTCAGACAAACCAGAGGATCAGAAAAAGTGGCAAAAAGAAAAGAAAGCAGGATGAAGTCGTTTTCCAAAAGGTAAGGGTCCACGATGTGCATTTGTGTAGTGGACAAAGGGTAGCACATCCAAAATGCTTTCCGATGACACCCTCTTAAACTCTGTAGAGACATTCTTTAGCTTCTTCGACAAGTAAAAGGATGTTACTGATGAAGTTTCAGTGTTGCTATGTAATTACAATGGAAAGAAATTGATAATCTTTTCAGATGTCTGTAATTCGGGAGACAAAATCTCCCTGTATTTCTATTTAACTGCAACTTCCTGAGGAAGAAAGAGACGAGTGCTTTCATCAGAAAAATCAATAGCACTTGAGAGCTTTTGACAGGACCTGCACCACTATTTGCAGATTTTCAGATGCTGGTATCTGAGAAACAGTTTTCATGGGTTGATACTGGGACAGTAATAGATGTGATACATACGTTGAAACAAATGTTCTGACTATGCTGTTGGCTCTTCATTCAGAGGACAAGTTTGAAAATCATCTATTTGCAATATAGATTTCAATTAATGGAAAATGTGCCTGGATGGTTATTTTTAAATTTACTACAGAGGATTTTTAAAACTTAATGCAACCTGAATTAAACTATTTTTAAATTGGAGATTTTTGATTTAGATATTGTGAAACATTTATTCTATATGTTGAATTGACTATTTAAATCACAATGTAAAGAGGTAAGTAATTAGCTGATCCTTTTACTAAATAGCTGTTTTCTATCCTCTGAAGAAAAAAAAAAAGTGACTAAAGATGCGTTTCCAGATGCATTATTAGAAGTATCGGGTTTTTGCTTGCTTTGGTTTTACAAACAAATTTATAATTATTTTTTTAAACACTTGTTACCTTTAAAGGCTTAAAATAGCAGTGTGTTGTTTTGCTGTTTCGAGAGTGCTTCTAGAATGCATGATGAATCATTGCTGTTTCTGTAGCCAAATTCTTCCTGATAGCGTGGCTGCCAACTCCTGGGATGTGTTGCCTTAGTATGGGCATTGCAGTATATGACAAATATCTATGAAGTGCATTGTTATGTGGGGGTGATTTATGAGCTCCATGGTGAGTTAAAAAACCACCAGATAGCATGCTTTAATTCACTACTACTTTTATTTTGTAACTGGAATTCATCATTTAGGAAAGATATTCTGCGTTGTTGTACTTTAAAATGACATGATCAATACAGAGATAGCATAAACTGTTGCACCAAATAATTCCATTTCTGTTTATATTTCCGTATGTGAATATTTGTTTGCATGTATATGTAGCATTTGTATTTACAATCTTTTGATGTTAAGATGAAGAAGAACTTTTTAAGTTAAAAGTGTATCATCATGTGAATTTGTGAGAAAAATGCATGGACGGTACAAACAGCCCTACTACAAACTACAGGCTGCGTACATTTTTAAATTGTACAAAGCGTTTTAAATGGTACAAAGCAGGTCCCCTGCTACATCTTAACAGCAGGCTTAGAGGTACCTTATGCTGTTGCACTGCTCTTCATCTCTTTTAACATGAGAAAGCTTCCTCAGTGCAAAACCCTTTTGCACTGACAAAATTCCATTTCTGCTGGGGGAAGTTGTTCTCCTTCTACTGCTCTAAGGTTCATGAGAGAGAACTTCAGCATGTAGGCTTGCCGGGTTAGAAATGCAAAACCCAATGTATAAACCTAAGATACTCTCACTGGTTTTTTTTAGGTAGTAATTCTTGTGTAGGGTTTGTGAGCAGAAATGTGAATTAAAATTGAAGGCAAGAATACACGCTGCCTTCTAATATCCATAAGTATTAATAATTCTTGGAGATTCAGTGCAGATTTACAGCACTGCATCAGCAGGGTAGTTAACCCCATGGGAAGGAAAAGGCATCGTGATAACCTTATGTTTCATAGTGAAACTAGGCACTGAGCGTGGGATTCTTCATGTTTCTTGTAAGTTTGGTCATTCAATGCTGACTTTTCTGATACAGTTAGAGACGAGAGAGGAGAAAAAGGACAAGGGGCCTCCCTGGTGCTGGCAGAGCTTTATTGTATTACTTGGTTTTAGAGTTGGTTACAACTAGGTTTTCAACATGGACTTACCAGTCAGTGTAGTGCCCAGCCAGCGTGGATGGCGCTAACCGCTGTTCCACTGGAACTCTTGATTTTTAGCTGTGTCTGTTTTGGCTTGTAGCAGAAATGGCATCTTACAGCAGTTTACATACATCTTCAGGGATGAACAAGAGAACAAGGAAGAAAAAAGCATGTAATGGAAAAGTAAGGTGCCCTTGAAGGAAGTAGCAGAGGTATGAATAAAACCATGGAGTGAGAAGTTGGGAGGTGAGAAGCAGAGCAATAAGTAAACAGAGAAGTCAGAGAGGTGGTACCAGCTCATATCACAAGTATAAATTAAAATGATACTGACCTATTTTGCTACACCTAGACAACTGTGCTTTGCGTTGATCTTGTTTATCCTTTCAAAACAAGCACTAACTTATTAAATGTAGCTTCTAAACTTTCATGTGCCTGTGCTGTCCGATTTTCCTCTATCATTTTTTTTCTTTGCGATAGGAAGTCCTATTTCTAATACAAGATGGATGACTTTGCTATACTGAGACACCGCCAAATCAAAGCAACTGCTTCTGCATCCAAGTACAAAATCTAGGACAGAGAGATAACTCTTGTATGGAATAAGTGAAACAGAATTGTGGAGGAAAGGTTGCTGACAACTGCCGGGGAATTGCTCCTTGAAAAAAGTTGCCTTCTAAACAGTTAAGTTTGTAGGAGCTGACTTTACATATGCGTATGTGTATCTAAAGAGCATTTGAAGATACCATGTGTTGGATACGAACTGTGTAACTGGTAGCGTTAACTGCGCTCAAGGGGCATATGAACCAGTGGGGAAACTCATGTAGAAAGGTGTGCTGCTGCTCTCCAATGCGGACCTGCACACGATGGATTACAGCAGTGTAACAAATACCATGGGTGAGAAAGACTTTCTAGTCAAGTAACTAAGGGTTCTTGTTCTTTTGCTCTTATCTATTCTTTTTTCCTTTTTTTGAGGTTTTTTTTTTCCTTTCAAACCTTTTTGCTGCTCTGTCTCCAAAGTATTTTATTTTTTCTTAACAACTTTTTATCCTTTTTTTTATCCTTTCCTGCTTCTTTTTCACCCCTCTCTTCTTTCTTTATTCTCCTTTCTCTCCTTCAGTCACTTTCAGTGCTGTTCATTACTTTTTATGTACTTTCAGTCACTTTTTCTGTGTCATAAGTTATCTTTTGCTCACCTTGTTTTCTGTTTATAGTACCCTGTAGATAGTCTTCTTATGACGTGTGCATGCATATATACAAGTTGAAATCCAGTCAGCCCTTGCATTTCTGCTTTTGTTATCCTTTCTATTCTCATACATTCTTCACTCCTCACTAAATCTTAACACTGTCTCTTCATCTTGTCATTTAGCTGGTGAGCACATCTAGCAATTGATACGCGTATCAAGACAGAATGTTGTTTATGTGAGAAAATTAGAGAAGGTAGAACAGGGCTTGGAAAGAATTAGTTGGTTAAAATTAGTGTTGTTTTATTATGAATAGTGTGATAGAAATGCTAAGTGTTATTTTTGTTGTTATACTGGAGTGTGTCTGCTTGAAAAAAGATTCCATTATCCATGCCAGTGCCAAATTTTAGGCAGAAGAAAACGATCTTTCAGTTAGACTAGTGGAATTGTAAGCATGCAATCTGTATCTATTGCGGAATTTGAGGGGAAACATATCTTTCTATTAGGAGACTAATCCACTTTTACATCAAGTTCAGTGTTAAAAGCTTTTAAAAGTATTCCAGTGGTCGAAAAAGTGTCCCAGGATGAGATATTTAGGGTACACGGTAGTTAAGGAGAGCACTGAAATATGTGTATGTATATGTTAGGTAAGGAAGATTATTTGTGCAAATTATCAAAATTGTATTTGTCTGTTCCAATTTTAGTCTGATTCTATACTGAAACTTCGAGGAATAACTCAACTTTTCCAGAAACGTTTCTTCTGCTTTCTCAGAAACAGTGTTTTCATGTGTTTAAAGTTTGTCTGCTAGTTTACAGAAAATGTGATTGTCTTTGATTTTTTCCTATTGGGTGTTGCTATTGATCATTTTTCTCACTCCGGAGATTTCCAGTTGTCAGTATTTAAGCTCTGTTAATAACCTGAGCAAAAATGACTTTGTTGAAATAGCTGTTAAGTTTCTAATAAAAAAAATAAAAAACCCCAAACATTTGTGATATGTATGACTAATGCTAAATGTTGTAACTCTTTTGTCCTTTAACAACAAATTCACCAGCATAACTGAAACACAAGAAACAAATCTTGTAATTCATTAAAATGAGTTGTGGTGTTATACTTCGAGTAGAAAATATTTTGAAGTCTCAGCAAAAATAGGTAGGGAGAAGATACGATGTGGTAAAAGAGAGCTTTTATTTAACTAGGGAATATATGCAGGATGATATGCTAATTCAGGTGAAGGAATATTAACATATAATGTATTAAAATTGCTTTAAAACTTTAATTACCATGTATTTTTTGTTTCTCAAAATGAATGTTTTTATTTGAATCCACCAAACAGAATCAAAGCAAGGATCAATTCTGAAATACATCTCTTGAGCTTGTGTACTGTATAGTGCTTAACAGCTAAAAGAAACATGCTAAGAAGTCCTAAGTGTTCTTCAGCAGGTGTTCAGTGGTGTCATTTGCTGTACCTTACCTTTCCAAATTCTGTTAATCTCACAGAACTTTCTAGGAACACCGTAAATGTATTTGCTGACCTTCACTGATTACAGATTACATTCCTTTGGCAAACAGGGATTTGGATGGAAAATTTTATACCCACCCACTGTAGTAAAAATTGTTAAGCTATCCAAGAAATAGGGCCTGTCATTTTAAAAACTTTTCCCCTGAACACATATTAGTAAAATTTTAGGCCATTAAAACTAAACATTTTCAGCAGGCAGTTTTCCATCTCCGTAAAAATATCCGTGCTTATGGGTTGTTTCGAAACTATAATTGAACAGCTTTTAAAAACTGTTATTTTTTAGGATAGTGCTGCTTCAAAGTTCACTTAAGCTTTTAATAGAACAAGAAAATAATGTGTCCATGTGAAAAAAAAAATTAAAACGTGAGTGGATTTTTTTGATTTAGCCATAATAATAATTTTTTAAAAATTGGTCCAATTCTGACCTTAGAATCAGCTGTATGCTTTTTGCAGTAGTGTTGTGTCAGGATCTTAGTTTCCTTTTTAATAGCACCCATCTCTGTTGGCAAGGAAGTGTTGTTGCATAGTGTTATTATTTCACATTGAGTCTCACAGATGGATATTATTATGTTGTCAAAGGGTGAATGTTCCTATTAGGCCACATTCAGGCCACATTTTTAGCTCAATGAAGCAACTTATCACCATGCATATGATGATGCACCCGCTCCTTTTCAGACTCTGCAATGACCATTTCTAAATTAGGAGAACTCAGGCCAGCATGGACACGTGTGAAAATAGTTTAAAGTTTACAGATAATTACATCACTGTTAATTATAGCAGTCCAAGCCAGCAGCCACCATGCAGTGAAAGATTAAGGTCACTTTAATGTAAAATGCAAAGTTTGTGTGGGAGAGAAAAAGGCAGTTTTAGTGGAGTTTTTTTGCTTTTGATTTGTGGGAAGAAGTAGTTACACGCCTGTGATGAAGCACTGCTTGGCAATCAGTCCTATTGGGGGCCTTTTAATGAGGCAATGTTTGTGCATGTTATCATATGATACTAACAAGATGAATTACTTTACTGCAATCTACTAATGCCACTAACTTTTCACCCTGCTGCTGGTTTTGGTTATAAACCACCTATTTTTGGTGATTGAAATGTGCTCCTTTGTACCTTAGCTTACAAATACCTTTTGTTTTATTAAAGGAAATGGAAAATGTGAGAACAGTTTTGTTCTTTCCAAAATAACAAAAAAACAAAAAGCATTTGATTGTTTTTAATGCTTCTCAAATGTCTGCCCCCACTACTGTTTATGCCGCGAATTCTGAGTGGTGATGATGTGAGTTTTGGGAGCCTAAAGACAGCTGTCCCTTTCAGGGCATTTGCAACCGGTGCAGTTTGGAAAAAAGTGGTATACTGCATTCAAACACTCCGTAAGTTTCCTTCTACAGAATTTCGTATGGATTTTTTATTAGTTGAGCATATACACTTATGCACACCAGCTGAGTAATCCATGTGATTTAAATGTCCCCAAGTTCTTGATGTGATTGACTGTAGTGACTGTAGGAGGTTTAATGGTCTGCTGGCTCAAATGTGTGCTTTATTTCAGTCTTACACATGTTTTATTTCAGTCTTACCTTTATTGCACGTTGTCAGAAATAGGCTTAACAATTTTTGATGACTGGTCTTAGCTATTATCTTCATTCTGTGTCTCTTTTCAGTATAGATTGTGTTCGCATACTGTATCGTAAAGCATGTGTATAGGAGTCTGTAAGTGTGGACATTGTTATTCAGAGAAATAAAAGAGCACGGAAGGCAAAGGCTAGACTTTTTACAAAACCAATCAAAAAAGTTTTGGTAGTTCTTAATCTGCTTTTTGATGGCCATAGTGCTGAAAGTAGTTATGGGTACAACTTTCAATACCGTCATCCTCTCCTCCCCTTCCAGCCCCCTCAAGAAGCTCTTTTAGAGCAGGAAGATCACTCACTGCTAAAAGCGAGTACATTCCTTGTTGCTTTAATTAAACAGAATGGGTTTAATTCCTAAAGGTGTGTAAATTGTACTGTACTCATTTGGTCTGTGCTACATATATTTTCTTGTTTTACTTTTCTTGTGGGCACAAATCGTGTGACTACTCACAGATGTCTAGTTCCTCTCATCAGACACTTCGCTTACAGGTTTTGTGAAACCGATACCAGCATTTGAAACTGGAATACAGTATCTCAATATTAGCATGGATATGTATGCTATATAATTTTCTCTGTATATGCTATATAAATATAGAAAATACTTTTGATCTGATGAGATGTAAGGCACAAGCTGTCTAATAGCTATCATTGTATTGGGACTGCAGTCTTACTATAAATGAGTCAACAGAAAATATTTTCCTTTTTATCTTTGTATGGTTAAGCTAAGTTCTTATCCTACATTGAGCTTCACCCAGGCAGTCTCCATATCTGAACAGCATTCTTGAAGCACAGGGTATTGATACTTAAATTTTCCATAGTTTTGATTATAAGTGATTGCAACTGACAATTTGCTTAATAAAGAAGGTACAAGAATTTTGTTGTCCTCCTGTGCTATAACTGTGTTATAGTTAACAATCATTTTTCAAGAAAATTGCTGATGGAAAAGAAGCATAGGCAATTATATTGTTCTGTATGTGTCTTTCTCCGTTTTCTGCCTTTAGTTTAGGTGTCTATTGGGCATTTTCAATGAAACTTGCCAGTGCTCCAAATCTGCCATGTTCCCGTACAAGATGCTGCGGGGAAAGCCCACATAAAGGCAAGGCAGAAGTGTGAGCTCCATCATTTCTGGGAATCCTAACAGACGCATGAGGGGGAAGATGTTATGTCTGCCCCAACCACAGAAAACATTTTTGTTGACACTTTGAACCTATGAGGCATTTTGGTCATGAGACCCAAGTTCTTAAGAAACTGCATTTTGTTACTTCTGCTTCTCACAGAATGTAATGTATTTGTTTTATGAACTATATCATATGTACTCTTCGGATCTCATGCTCCAAATGTGGTGATGAATTTGCCTTATAGTTCATTTCCTTCTTCACTCCTGACACAAATACTTGAGAAAAAGGGGCTTAGGACTTAACTTGGAAGACTGATGAGTGTCTTGCTTATGTTCTCTCATCCGTATTGCAAAAGGAAGTGAAATAAAGCTAGAGAGTATTAAATGTTTCCATGCTCAAGATCCTGTTTATTTCAAAGAAAACATGACCAGCTCACTGCCAGTTCTGCAGTAACTGTGATTGTCTTGGTTTTGTTTAAATTCAAGAGATTTCTCTGTGTTTTGGCTGTACTTCTGATGAATTCAGTAAAACTACTCATATATTTAAATGCTTTGCTGAACCAGGCCTTAGTCATTCATCCTCAAGGTCTTCTTTCCAAGTGACCACTTTTCTGATTGAAGAGGAGATTTGACTTCTCCTAATTGTCTGGAGGGCTTTTTACTGGGAGATGTGGTGTGAATTTTTTCTTCCTTTTTTTTTTCTTTTTTTTAAATGTCTTACAGTACAGATGAAATCATTGGAGGGGGCAGATAATTTTTGAGAGAGGATAATTGTAGAATTCATTTGGTTTAGGCTCAGTTTCCTTCTACATCCTGTAATTTCCCCTCCCCTCTTTTCTTTGTTAAAGCCAAAGTAGGTGACCTTGAGCATATGCCAGTTTGTAGTGTGAGAAACCCACAAGACAGAATTCTAAGTTTATCACTCAAAAGTTACCTTAATTGTAGCTTGATAAATATGGCCTGGTTTTTGACAACAGGTGTTACCCTGAGTAAGCCTCTTAGGTTTTCAAATGCTTATTAAGAAATAGAAGGAAGTGAAAAACTGAATTTTATCTTTTGTGGAGCACAAGTAACAGAGGCATTCATATTTAGGAGAAGTGATTGCTTGAAGACACTAGGAAGCCTGGGAAAGTGATTCCAGCTTATCTGGTGCAAATATATGAACAGAAGGTACATTTAAAAACTCCTTCCAGTCTAAGTAATTAATATACCATACTTTTGTTCTAATACACCCTCTTATTTTGTAATAATTTTGTAAAAATATCTGTAATATTTTTCAAGGAATTAAACATTTGTTGTACTTTGAAAACCTACCATGCTTGTTTATCAGGAAACTACGTGATGCACAAATGTGCTTTTCTCTATTATGTGCAGTGCCCCTAATTTTACAGCAGATCAAAGTTGCAGGGATTGAGTTGTGTAAAAGTAACTGAGAAATTCCAGACATGTCAGAACATTCTACATACTAGTGTGAAGACACAGTTCTAATGCAACTCTGTGTTTACAAAGTATCTTCTACTAAATGATTGCAAAGTGAGGGGTTTTTTATGTAAGGACCTTATTACCATTGCATGAGAAACCTAAAAACCATATAATGTTTCTTTTAAAATTCTCTGTCCTTCAGAACTGAAATTAGAATGTTTATCTTGATTTTACAGATGGTAAACCAAGGCATGGAGATGCTAGGTGGCTTCTCCAAAGATACCTAAAAAAGTTGGACAGGGCAAAGAAATGGACTGAAGTTTTCAAGTTTGATGTCCTAACACAAACCTTCACCTGAGGTCTCTCTGTGTTACAAATGCCAAAGAATTAAGTCACACGATTTTCCATGAAGCAGTTAGTGCTGTGTGCCAAAGTGTGGACAAGTTGGTGAGATTTAACCTCTAGCAGAGACGTGAACAGAAACAAATGCTGTGACTTCATTTCCCTAGTAATGACTATGAAAGGTCCAGTGCATATAGCAGCTTAACTGAAAAGATGAACTTGAGCATGGGAGGATTTGCTTTATCAATATTTATATTGCAATAGAACATACTTTCTAGTAATGAATTAAGCCTATGATTAGTGGTTTCAGATTATAAATGTCAAATAGAAGTGTTGGCTCTGACTGTATTTTAAAGGGTAATAATTGAATGGACAGCTACTTACCTTTTTGTCTTTTGCTGTCTACATAAGTGTTTGCAGCCCTGCAACTTTTAACACACAGGGAGAGTAGAATAATTAATAAAAGCTTGCTAAATTATGGTTTTTTTCAGTGCATATAGTTTTGATTGTAAAACATTCAGGCATGGTATGATAAGGTGTTGGGGACATGATACTTAGTTTAGAAGCCAGAAATGTGCCTGCATGTTGTGTCTGCACAGCATAGAAAAGAGGTATGATGGACAAGTCTGCTCCTGTCTTACTAGCTGGAAGTAGGGCAAAGCTGGAACAATTGCATACATAATTCTTTATTATAGAGGTATACTTAGCCTAATTATGTGTGTTGCTTTGCAACTATATGAGACAGAAATACAGAGTTAAGTATCTTCTGTGAATGTCCCGTGTAGTGATCTAGCCTTCTGTTATAAAGTGGAATGTAAGTAAATACTTAACAAATTGTATTTAATTAAAACTATCTGGTCAGACTATCAGATTATCTTATGGTTTGTCAGGGACACAGGGACTTTTTCTGAAAACAAGCCATTCGTACTTCCAGGGTGTATTTCATATCTTGTACTTTTTTTTAATCGGTTAAAGCCTGTGAATGTCCTGTATAGGAATTTGTTTGAAGTGTTTTTAAAAAGGGAGGTTGTGTAATACCAATGACCTAGATGGCGTGTAGACACTAAGTCTTTTCATTTGTGTTCTCTTGTTCAGAGCATTGAGACAGGAAGCATTCTTAGAATTATTTTTAGATTTTTAAAAGTCAACCTTGATTTCCTCATGTAACAGTAATCCCTTGGCTAGGCCTGAAAGCAATATTGTTTACTCTTCCATGGTGCCATATGCTTGCAATTTTTTGCTTTATTTTGGGTGCCTGTGTTTGTTTGGTGTTTTTTAAAGAAAGTACTCTGAAACTTCCATTTATATTGGATTGTCATACTTGGAACTGTTTGGGTATAGAAGAAAGTGCTCCCTGATGTATCCATGATTCTTCTATAGGTCCCAATCCATCTTTATACCTATTTCATGCTGCTGCTGCTTTAGTTGACGTGTCCCTCTTTTTAAACTAAAGAGAAATTGGGTGCATCGGTGTGTCTCTGTAACCCCCTACCGTTGCTCCTCATTCCATTTCCAGTGTTAAAATCTGGGAAGCTCTGACAAAGATGTCTTAAACATGCATAGGCTGCAGAATTACTGAAACGCACTATCCTTTCTCCTGCCACGCATATCAGCTGTGCAGCTGTGCTGTGAAGAGAGTAAGCAGTTTCAAGTTCTGCATCTTTGTCATGTAAAAATAGGGTTAACTAAGTGTTTTGTTACTTGACAAGTTAATATTTGTAAAACATACTGAGATTGGTGGATGTAGTGACTGGTTAGGAGTTCAGGGAGTTCCTGTTTGTTGTTGCTGGTGTTGGAGCGATAACTGATGGTTACAAGTAAGGGAATTGAAAAGTTAATTTTTCTTTGTGCTAGACATCAAGTTTTCAGTATCTTGCCCATGTTTGTCTTGCAATACAGCTTGATGTTTCCAAATCATATACTAGCCAGTGTTTGACTGTATCCCTTTCATCAATAAGCTAGTGTTTTTCAGCTTATCTCTTCCTTAGTCATCCTCATCTGAATGTTTCTATTACCTTCAAACCTTAAAAAATGTTGTAAAAATGTCTTTTCATAACAAAAGAAAAATCCCTTCAGACTCAACAAATCTGCTATGGAAAAAAGTAACTTCTGAAGACTACCATGTGGGTTTTACTGGACCATAACATTGTGAGTATCTGTTAAGTTTATGAAAACTCGATTATGGAAACAGAAACATGAGCTCTGGATTACTCACCTACAGATTTTTAAAAACCCAAAATCGTTCAAAATTAATTACACAGAGGAAAAACTGTAAAGTGAGAGAAGCTGGATCACTTTCATAGTACCATCACTTTCATTACTGTGATTCTAATTATATTTCAAATTTCTATAAATTTGTAAGTCACATAATGGGAAGTGACCGAGCCATGAAGTGTTATCAATGCAAATACCATCCCTGAGATTTTGTAATGCATTGCTACTCATGTGTTGGCTGAGGAGATCTAGGTAGGCATAGGAAAGGAATCGTAGAAATAAAGTCGAAGCTCTAAGTTTTTTCTTTGTCTTCCCCTTCTGCATTTTCCACTGGTGAGGCTTCTGTTCTCCTGTCAGAATATTACAGGTAAGGATAATTTGGCCATTTAATTATGTAGCATTTGCTTTTCATGTTAGGAGGTGGTGAATGGGAATGAAAAGATATATGGAGAGAATGTCAAGTTAAAGATGCCCTTACAAGGATATCCTTCATATTCTGGAAACTAGGATATAGTGGAAGTGGCTTTTTTTCCAGTTTATTGAATTTATTGCCATCCTGGCTTAGTTAGAAGTGGACTGGGTGGGTGTTTTGCAATGCAGAGTCTTTCCAAAGCACTGGCAAAGATTTAACAGTAAATCCAGCTGAGTTCCCCTGAGGGTTTGAGCTGAAATTCTGACTTTCATATTAAATTAGGCATGGTTACAAGACAAGAATTATTTGAAGTTTTTATGAAGCATGTGACTGACAGAACAGGCAACTGGGATGCAAATCTTTTTCATGGATGTTTTCTTTGTTGGGTCAAAAATATATTAAGGATGCAAAAGGTTCTGATGTGTGGGACTTGAAGGGACATAAATAAAAAGATAGTTTTTAAGTCTTAAAAATGAAAACCAACCCCCTGAAACTTCTTTGCCCAAGTTTCCTTTGTTTGAGGATTTGCCCCCCAAAAAGGACTTCCTCCTTTTTTCTCATGAAGCTTCATACAACTATCTCATGTATTTCAACCAGAGAGTGGCTTGGGGATTGGTTCTTTTTTTCTTTTAGACTTCAGTTGTATTTTTGAAATGGAATCCACATTTTAAGGGAAGGAATACTGGTCCTTGTTAAAAGAGGCTTGTCCCAAATGGGAACATCCGTCTCCCAGTGGGTGTTGAGGGTGCGCAGCAATTCCCAACGTTCACAGCCTCCTGGCTAGTTCGCTATTCGGAAATTTCTGCATAAAATGTTTGGAGTTTTGTATTCTTTCTAATGTCTTGGCTCCCATACAGAAGCCAAATATTATGAACGTCTTTGACTGTGCTGCTTTAAGATGAGATAACAGGGGGATCCTTTGGAAATCTTTATGAAAACTTCTGTCTTTGCTTCTCAGAACAGTCTGGAAAGCTCCTGAAATGCAGGAGCAGGGAGCTTGGGCAGGGAAAAGACACCTTAAAACTTGACAGTGAGAAGTAGAATCTGTACACAATGGGATCTCCAATAAACTGGTTTTGGATTAACTAACTGCAGGATAAATTACAACAAAAAGCAAACTTCTTAAACTGGGAGTTCCAATTATTAACATCATAAAAGTCTTAAAAATAGAACTCTCAGCAAACAGGATGTCTGGTCATAACTGTGTGGTTTCAGTTGCTCAGTGCTTACGCAGTTGACCTTCTGTGCTGAGATTAGAGAGCAGCAAAGAGCCTCACCACTGTGAATAAAAATCCTGTTTAATCTGATCACACCAACATGGCAGCTCCTGGAAGGAGTGGGCTAGCATTTAAGGATAATGTGCAGAAATTAATTAGTACCTCCAAGGAATAGCACATAGCTGCTCCCACTCTGGGGGTGACGCATTCTTTCTGAAAAGCTGTAGTTTTACCTGGAGTTGTGGCCAGTGGAACTATGTATTTTCTTTTTAATAGTAGTGTTAAAAATTTTTTTTTTTTTTTCCTTCTCGGATATTAAATTTGGAAGTAGACTGTTGGGAATACAGAGACTTTATTCCAAGTTCCTGAACTTGCTGTATGAAATGAATTAACAAACCAATAGTTTTGGGAAATGGGCTGTGCTGCTTAGCCAAAAGGACATAGTGAGCCCTCAGTGCATCATGGGAAGCGTCCCCCATTGACCATTTAAAGTAGAACTATTAAAAAAATTCTTCCTTCAATCCATTAGACAAGCAGTCATGCCTGCAGCACTGACATTTTAGCAAAGAGAACAATTTGTGTTGACAGTCCCGGCCTATTGTGTAATGGCAGATGAGAGAGTCGGTCTGGCTCCCGAGAGCGGGAGTGCGCAGGGCTGTTGTTACTGCCGTATGCAAATACATTTTTTTGTATTCGTATTGTGAAATGCGGTCAGCGGTGCCAACAGGACGTAGCTGAAACTAACCTTCTCTATTGCACGCTCTTCTCTTGTTCTGAAAATTTCCATCTCAACTGAAAAGCAGACTGCCCTGAGTTCTAAGGAGCAAATCCGTGAATGTAACAAAAGACGAGCTAAAAATTATCTGAGGTACTACTTCTAAGAGTGGATAGCAAATGCTGAAATTATTTGAAAACAGTGGTAGCATGGCTGCATAAAAAGGAGGCTGAAGAATCGATATTAAAAGCTCTAAAATCAGGGGGTTTTTTCAGTGTTTGGAAGAAACAGGCTGTTTCAAAGTTGGCATATGTCAGTATATAAACATTTTTTCTTTGTCAGCTGTCTTCTGCTGAGTAATCCATTTGCTATCATTTTAAGAACTCCTGAAACTGTATTTCATGTCTCGGAATGTGTATGCAGTTTGTGTGAATCAATATTATAGAAAATGGTTTTCCGGATAAGTGTACCTTGGTAAACAAATGAGATAATAATAGTATTGATAGAGGCTCAGAAATTTCCCTAGACCTGTGCTGTGGAACATTGCTTGTCAGTGGTAGGCAAGACATGTCTTGGAGAATGAATATGGTTGCTACGAATGGGTCTTCTGGAAAGATTCACTGAGGTTAGTAAAGCTGTACATCCAGATCTTAATGTTGGCTCACCGCCAAGTTCTTGGGTTTTGGTAGTGCCCTACTTTCTGATTTTTCTTCTTCCTTTTAAAGGAGGACATTGGCTTACAGCATCAGAAATTCTGTTGCATATCAACATATATATTAATGGCATACTTGAAATAAAAGTTACATGAAATAGGTATTCCTGGCTTATTTCTCAATGTCTTTTTGCCAAGCCATTTGTTTACTGAACCTTTGAAAAGAGAGATATAATTTTCAATTAGCCGAAGGAATGTACAACATCCAAATACCACGCCCAGCCTGCTTTGGAGGACAATATTTTTTTTGTGCCTACATGCCCTTGAATAGTTAAGGGGCAGGTTTTGTGCTGATGTCAGTTTATAGTGGAAAAATACAAGTCTGAAGCTATTGCTTGAGACGGCAAAATGTATAGGTGAAAGCAAAATGCTGGAAGAACACACAGTACAAGAGGTATAGCCTTCTCAAAGAAATGTAACCATCTTGGTGAATTGGGATTGACAAAGAGCTCTAGTCAGGTTTTGATTTCCTCTCAGACTCGGGGAAGCTTTCTCCAAGATCTTATTTATCTTCTTAAAGAAGGCACTGTGTGTGTGTGTGTGTGTGTGTAAAATTTGACTTTTCCCTCTTCTCCTCCCCCCAAAATGAAACGAAATGCTGTGCTTTAAGAAATGTGATTGTCAATTTTTAATTGGTTTAATTATAACTGTTTTAGTTTAAAAGAGGTGGTTTTTAAAAGAAATTTGATAATACCACTTTTCTGACCTTCTTGGGAAAGCACGTTTAATCCCTTTTAAGCCCTGCAAGAGCCATGTCTTTTCCTGTGCCATCGACGTTTCAGCAAAGTAACTAGGCTCAAGTAAGACCACACACACGTTTGGGTCTGTGACTGTAGAGGATGTGGATTTAATTCTGAAAAGGTGAGTTGGTCTACAGCAAATGTACTCAACGCCCACAGAAGCCTTCCTTCCTCCCCACCCAATGTCCTCTCCAGCTGTCCCTGCTCACTGCCTGTGGAGGTTCATGTGGCTGGGTGTGGGTAGAAGCTCCACTTGCAACCTGACTGCTCTTTCTCGAAAGGTATGCTTTGGGGTGCAGGAAACTTTCCTCACAAGTGTGGGGAGACATCCAGGATGACCCCACAGCTCACAGGGTTCAAAGGTTAATTGTCAGGTGTAGAAGGCCTTAGGTGCGGGAGGCTATGTGGAGGGTGTGGGCAGGGTCTGCATTTCTCCCCGCTGACTCTGAAGGCATCTAGGAGTCAGCCTGTTGTCCTAACCTTCTTGCCCTGCCCCTTCTGCTGTGAAGCAGCTATAGTTGCTCTCCAGAGGACGCTCTACCGGTACAACGCAAGCATGGAATATGGTGAAGCTCCTCACTGCGACTTATGCCAAGAGAATAGAGCTGGAAGCTTTTAAGTATTTTTTGAGTCCCCGTGTTACCAATTTATATGCTCGGAAGCAAACAGGTTGATCAATTGCATGACTTCAGGGAGGAGATTTCCAAGATAATTGCCAGAAAAAATGCCCAATGTGCTCTTTCCTAGGTTCTGGCCCTAAGCTATCACTGTTTTCCCTTTCCCCTTCCCTCTTCCCTCGTGGAAGTCATGAAACTAAAGCTTTTTGTATTTTGTACATGTGTCCACAGGACAATGAAAATCCATAAATACTGTGTTGTCAATCAGCAATACACATTATTGATGGTGGGTTTTCATAGAATAAATCATTAGCAGGCACTCCTCCATCGTGGATTGATAGATAGCAACTTGGTTATATTTTATCAGGCCACTTGGCATGATTTAAACCCCTTCTGCTTAAATGACAGTAGATACTTATTTTTGTTTAAATTATGGCCTTTATGAAAAGAAGAAGAGGGTAAATAAAATCACAAGACCTAACCTCATTCAAGACTCAAGAAATTCTTTTTTTTGAGTCAGAAACTCAATCTTCATTTTTTGTTTTTGTTTGTACCAGGTGTCTATATATAGGAGCACAAGGCAGAGGCTGTTGCATGCTGTTCTGAGAAGCAGAGCGCATAAAAGAGTAGAAGCAGATTTTTCAGCCCAAACCTTATTTTGTCTCGTGTTGGTCAGTCAGACATTTTAATAGTGGGCCAATTTCAAATCCAGGCAACGTAGTTCTGTAGCGATGTGCTCTTCATAGGGTTCCAGTCTTTTAGCAAGGACTTTGTAGGCATGTGAAGGCTGTGTCTACAGTACTCCTCATTTTAGTATATCCCAATGGAAGGACTGGCAGTTTCTCAAGTGGGGTGAAAGACAGGAGGATTGAAGAGCTCAGATTTAGCTGAAATTAGTGCAAGTTTTTACAAACGTGGTATGTGCACTTTTACTGTTCCAGGACTGCAGCCACTGGATTAATGTTTGCACATCTGGTCTTTTAAGTTATTTTTTGTGGTTTTAAGTTTACTTTTGAATTTGGAGTTTAAATATGGGGACTTGAGTAAAGCATGTCCATCCATCAGCTGTGATGGAGAAGTAACATCTGTTCTGAATGCAGTGATTTTGTTGAGTCCCATGTCACATTTAGCTTCAGTGATTCCGTGCTTTATAATCCATGTAATGGAGCTTCTTTGTGTAAGTTAGAATACAGTATTCCATTTAACAAAAAGCCACTTGTACTTTTGGAATAAACCTATACTAGTTTAAAGCAAATGTCACTATGTGCATTTCCTCTTGTAAAACTGTGAACTGTGGCATAAACTTCATGTAACCTAAAGAGTTCAATGTCACTATACTGGGTGTACAACAATGTAGAAATTGGCACCCTACATCAGTTTACAGAGAAGCTCAATAGTTTTGTCATTGTTTTAGTTCCCCTACATAAATGTTTATACTGCTGTATTTTGGCAGTGGCACAACGAATAATTTTCTGTTTTAAAACGTGGAAGAGTAATTTAAATGTCCAAATATATTAGCTGCTGTTTTATTTTTTAATTCTCCCCCTTCTTGAAAATCCTGAGAAATTCAGTTGCTTAAACAGGAAAGTGACCAGGCTCCTCTGGTAATCCACTGTAGGTTCAGTATTTGTGCCTTTCAAATTACAATGGCTAGATGTAAGGAATACAGATTGTTCTGAGACCCGTACAGCACGTATAGATAGAATGGCTGCACCCAGCAGTTTCTGGATCTTCTTCCACAGTGCAGAAACACCACATCATTTAACAATATTAGAAAGATCAGTTCAGAGGGATTAGTGTAGGATAACAGAGGATGGTCTGTCCAGCCACATTACAGTAGTATGGCTGTAGGAATAAGCACACCTACAGACTTGGATTGTTTTTCATAGTTCTTTACAGATACAGTCAGCACTTTGCTTTCATAGAAAAAAGCACTTAGTGTTTCACATCTGTAACAGTGGAGAGAAAATGGTAACTTAACTGCAAAGGTTTGGGCCAACGGGTACCAGATCTGTGTGCCAGATATGCATGCTTCTGGGAAAGTGTTTCTGCTCAGTGGTCTGCACAAGATGTGGTTCTTTATTTAAGCCAGCTTTAGATGGGTTTCTCTGAAAGATGGAGATTATGGTTTAGACAAATAATTTTTCCTTCTTAGCAATTCCTCCATCTTAATCTGCCTTTCCTGTTTTTTAGCAAGTTTTCTCCTGCTGACTGTTGCTGAGACGGTGGCTCTGAATTATTCTGCCATCGTGTTTGTTTTGCCGTGGCAGTTGTTACTTACAGTGAAGGAACTTTCCTGGGTGTCCTGGAGGTTCCCCTGGACTTTACCAGATGAAACAGTGCAGCTCTGTGTAAGCTCTGGAGGGACAACTGTATGGAGCTTCTGCGTCCTTAGCTGAACGATGGTCCTCAGTGAAGTAGATAGCTCTGTGTAGAGTCCTGTGGGGCTTCCCTTCCCCAGAGTGTGTTTGGCCTCACAGATCCCCTCTGCAAATATCTCTGTTCAGTGATGGCTCCCCACTGGCCGTTAGCCAAGATATTTTACCCAAATCTTACAGAATGAAATCAGATTAATCTAAAAGGATCTACTTCCCCTAAAACTGTAATGCACACTGGCATTAGTGATCTTATGTTTTTTCTGAACTAGGAGAATCCCGTTTGTATGTTACCATTGGTAGGCTTCACGGATTTTGGTTGGGTTTTTTGGTTTTACTTACTATTAGAGAAGTTTACATTTGTTCAGTAGTATTCTTGTTATTCTGTCTAGCTCACTCAAATTTTCTTCTTCTGAGTTGCTGAATGCAAACTGCCAAATAATTTTCCCCATTCCGTATTCCTCTTTTTTCAGGGAGGATGGCATTGCATGCACAATCCAGGCTGACAAGGCATGATCTTACAGCCCCTGGAGTTGCTGGCCATGTTTAGGCTAGGCTGGATTCTTCAGCCTTAAGATCCTCCAAGGACCAGAACTGTGAATAGCTGGTAGCTCGTGCCTCAGTTGACTTGAGAAGTCACCCTAGTGCCACGCAGGTGGTTCTGTCCTTTCTGCTAAAGTCCAAGCACTGGCCTACCTCATGCTTCTCCAGCACTGCTACCAGAGAAGAGGTTAGATCTGAAAATTGAGTCTTCCACCAGTACACAGCTTTGAATGGCAACCACAAGCTCCCTTAACACCAAGTGTTTTATCTAAATTACATATGTCATTCTTTCTTCGCCTTTGCCCTTTTCCTTAATTGTTTCCTACAGCGATATATTTGCTTCAAGGACATTCCCATCTGATTTCAGAGGAGGGGAAGAAAGCTGATCAGCTCCCAGGAAATTCTTTTGGTAACTGCAGGGGCTGGGCTTGTGATATTGTGGTATTAATAGTTCCTGTTCAGAGATTTTGTGGATGCTGTCTTTCACCTCCTAAAAGGATCAAAGATTATTTTAGTCTTGTTTCCTATCACATACGCTCACATGAAGCTAATTTCAGTGTATCTGTGTTTATCCATATGTTTCCTCTAGTAACCTGGCGTATCTAAATCAAGTATTGACAGAAAGACAGATGACAAAGACAGCTAATACAGTAAACACACAGCCAGATAAAGGAAGCAGAGTCAGTAAATAATGCCATTGAAAGAGAGCTTGTGATTTATTAGACACAGGGAATCTCTCTATAGAAAGGCCCTGGAAATATCTGAATGAACTTCAGGTGAGTTTACAGTCAACCATAGGACACACATCCAGGGGAAACCTGGACTTCATGCATTCTTATGCTTCCGGAACAACATAGTTTTGCTACATGATGCTCCACTGTGATGAAGCAAAGCTGTTGCTCATGCAGCTCTATCGTTCTCATACAGTAGTGTCAAAGGTACAGGTAGGATGCTGGGTGCCCCTGCATCTAGGAATCAGGATGTGGAGGTCTGTCTCTCGGTGCTGATGAACCGAATGCCTTTAGGCAAACTAATTCACCATAGGTTTTCTACAAATAACTCAACATAGTAACTCCATTCAGTACAGATGTGTGCAATACCTATTTCAACAGGTATCACAAAGAACACACAGTGTGGTGATTCCCGGTGTATGATCTGTAGACCTCTGCTCCTGAATGGGCTGGTTGGCCGTACGTTACTGGTTTTATCTTCCATCTTCAAAGACTCACTATCCATCCTTTCCTGTACTTTGTAGTACTTCTTCAGGAATGACACACATAAGCAAAAAATAAAGAACTTTGGAAAAAGATGAATATTGGAGATCAGTCAGAACTGCTTGGTGTTGCTACTGTTTGTATTGCAGCAGTGCCTTACATAGTATGCAGTTGCTGCATGTAAAGCTGTACTAGGGGAAAATAGTTTTATTTGTTGTGATGTTATTAACTCAGTGGTTTTGTTTCACTGCAGAGTGTTTCATGAACAAGACTTCCTGCCCACATATTTTTCTTTTTCATACCCTCAAATAGGATAACTTAATGTGATCAGGCAAAGCTGAGAAATGCAAAGGTAGTGATTTACATTCTGGTGAGGCCCTTAGATTAATTTAGGATCTAGGGCTAACTGCTGAAATACCTTGCAAGGGGATTGAAGGGAATGCAAAATCTGCTAGTAATGTACTTCCCAGTTTTTATTTATGAATAGAATTTTAAGAAAAGTGAGATCAAGTGGTGTGTGGGGGGGTGGTTTCAGGATTGTGAAAAAAGTTATTTGAGTCTGGGGGCTTTGTCTTTTGTTTTCCCAAAAGGTAAGTTATACTGAATGTGGATTCATTTGGACAGAGTCAGTGTTGAGCTCCAGCCAGGTTCTCCAGTCATTATAAAATTCATGTCATCTCCAAAGCTGGACTAAGACTCCTGAGCCAATTTTGCAGCATGCTGCTTGGCTTCTCCCACAGAGCACATGTGAATAATATTATTAGCTAGACAGAAGTATTTTTCAGACTCTTACATGCTAATTTAAAACACAGGTGGAAACTCCTCCCAGCTTGTTTAGGTACATTACTCATAGCCTAGCAGTTCACAGTAGTCAATTAAATGTGCTGTGTATGCATCATTAGTTAAGATGAATTATACCTTGGAGATTAAAACCTATTTCTTTAACTTGCATAAAAGTAAAAGAAATAATCTAATTTTTAATTTATCCTTGATTCATCTACTTTGCTGCTCTGTAGCTAAAAATGCTGTGGCAAGTGTAGATTGTTTTACTTCCTCTTTCAGGAAAGCCTCATCAGGCAGGGCTTTTACTGTATTAATCTTACTGAAGTTTACCAGTCATCTGTTTCCCTGACATGTAGTTTGGCATATGATAGAACAGAAGAAGAGACAGAGACAAGCTAATATTCTCCGTGGCTTTGGGTAAACCAGCTGGCAGCCCATCATATCAGGAGCCTGGAAGTCATCTGTTGTCTGTGTGGACAGAGCAAGTGTGCCGAGCTCCCTTCTTCCACCTGAATGACAGTGGCCTGTGAAGCAGGTTCTGGTTGACACTGTGCACAACCTTAAAAGGACAGAAAAATCTTCATTCTCGTGCTTGGTAATTGCATTAACTCTGTTCTAGGGTTTTTAGTATGCTGATTCACATTTCTCTGGCACTCACATGGATGAGGACAAAATAGTTTCAAGGTTTTTTTTGTAAGCCTCATATGTACATGTGGGTGGTATGTGCTTCCAAGCATCACAACTGTGCAAGTTTTTACTCCTGATTTTCAAAAGGCCCATTTCTGGCTGTCATGGGCTGTTGCAGTTGTCAGGAAGAGTAGATCAATGACCATTTAAGTCAGTTGAGATCCTTCCATTTTCTTTTTTCCCGCCACCATTTTCCATGTTAGCAAGCTCTCAGAAATGGTCAGAGCTTACAAACTGTACTTCTGTGAGTACGCATCTTCCTTCCAAGTTTCCTTACAGAACTTGGAGAAAGAAGTGGCTTAATTAGCTTCCCCCAGCCCTCACTGCGGTTTTCCATGGTATGAACCATTAAACTCATTAAGCTAATAGCATAGAATGGAAAAGAACAAGATCAGGAGGAAGACATTATGCCTGTTCTTCTTATCCAAGCCTTTCTGTGAAGATCTGATAGGCACAGGGAACTTAACAAAGATTTGGGGTTTGCAGTCATCATCTGGCCCTCTGTTTGCATGGCCCTCTGTTGGCCTTTTTCTTTTGTTCTCTTTCTTACTTTTTTGTCTCTGCCTCTCTCAGCTGGGTGGGAGAGCTGTCCTAATATCCTTCTCCCTTGTAATGTGCACATAAGATGTGAAGAACGACTGCTTTAAATCAACCCTTACATTCTTCACAGAAGCACCCTGTAGTTATGTCAGCTGGCAGATTCTGAGTGCAGTATGTTTTATGGCTTTGCAGGCCAAAAGGTAGTGCAATGATGGTGATCTTTGTTGTTCTTATTTTCCACACAGTGTGCAGAATCATCTGTCTTCCAGCTGATGAAGGCGAGTCCTTCAAAGACCAGGCTCAGCTTTCCCAAATCAGTGGGGGGAAGGAGAAAAAAAAAAAAAAAAAAAAGAGGCTAGAGATTACTCCCTTTCTTGCAAATGAGGCAATATAGTGCCTCTGCAGGAGTACAGGGAGAACCTTGGTAATGCTTGGTGGTGTTGAACAGAGTAGTTCTGAACAGAGTAGTTGCATCTGTTGCAGAGAGCCGTTGCACGTAGTGGTACAATAGATCATGCATTGGGAGATTTCCAGCTTTGACCTTGTAGTTTGGCACTATTTTTCACATCAGAAGGAATGATGTGTAATAGCCTCTGAAAGTAAAATACATATAAGAAAATCAATCTTGAAGCGAAACTTTAACATAATCAGATACATTTACTCAATTCCTGTTGAACCTAAGTGACTGTCCGAAGGATAGAGCTTGATCTCTGAAGTGGACTGTGAGACAAGATTGACTTACCTAGCTGAGAGAGCCATTGGGTAAATGCAAAGTACAGCAAATAACTTTTTATTTGGTGTCTGTAAAATGCTATTATCAGACATTAGTTTGTGATTTTAGAAGCGAGACTGTGATGGTGTGTTTGCTGTTGAGAAGTATATGCCCTTCCTCGCTCTGCTTTGCTGAGCATTGCTGAAAATTTGAATTGATGAGATCTGATGAATTTTTTTTTTCTTCAAAGTAATGCATCTGATGTGAAAGTATCTGTCTTGTGTGAATTCCTTTTCAATTTCACAGTGAAAGCATTTCACTCAAAATGTAAGTTTTAGGGTAGGAGATGTTGATATAGCCCTTTGTGCTTTTCTGAAAAAATTCAGCAAGAAAAATGAAATGTTACAGTGCCCATGAAGACTTTTCATGACACACATCCTTGTGCAGTGAGCCCAGTTCACTTCCTCTTAAGCATGCTCGTTTTAGATTGATGCCCAATCTATAACTAGTATTACAAATGTATACTGGGTAACGTTGCTCAGCCTGACAGCGGTAGCAGTGGTGTCAATGCTTCCCTTTTGTTTTCAGGTAATCCCAAATCTTCCACATACTGAGCATCTGTGCAGTGTTCTTAATTCTCCCATGGGTAGGAGCTGAAGGCAATGTAGAACTGAGCCTATAGAGTCCCTCAGTGCAGCATAAATTTTTCTGTTGCAAAACAGTGGTTTCTTAAGAAGGAAGAGAAGGCAGAAAATACAAATGTCCATTGATTTATTAATAGACAGTGCATTAAAAAGTGTCTGCTGTATCCATTTTCTAAGGAGCACTTGTTTCTGCACTGGAAGGGATTGGGGGTTAGGTGGAAATAAAGTCAGCCCTGAGCATTTTAACACAGAAGATGAATAATTTCAGGAAGATGGGTAAATATTTAGATATACTCAATGTTCACACCGCCTCTTAAGCTCAGACATGTAATACCTTGAAATAAAATGTGGTGCTTAGAAGTTGCATGGTCTTGTCATTATCCTTTTATCCCTCCTGCAAAGAACAGTCATTGTTATTTTTAGTTCCTTTCAGGTTTTTTTTGCTTCCCTGGCAGCTTTTCTGGCACCTAAGCTAACTCTTTATTTGATTTGTATAAAGATCCAGAATCTGACTAAAGAGTCTGTTTGTACAGTGGTCTGAAGGTTAACTGATGCATTTAGACAACAGTAACTCTTTATTTTACCCTGAAGCAGTGCTTTAGTTGTGCACCAAAACTTCACAGTCCGGTTGCAAGGTCTCAGTCTTTGACGTTCAGAAGAAAAAACTTGTTTCAAACATCTCTTCAACTGTGATCAACAGCCAGCCACCTCTGTGGCAGAATTTGGCATGTGCATAGCAGAACGGCATCACTGCAGCACATATAAAATGTGTGTCACAGAATCGCAGAATGGTAAGGGTTGGAAGGGACCTTGGGAGATTATCTAGTCCAACCCCCGTGCTAAAGCAGGTTCTCCTAGAGCAGGTCGCACAGGACATCATCCAGGCAGGCTTTGAATATCTCCAGAGAAGGAGACTCCACAACCCCCCTGGGCAGCCTGTTCCAGTGCTGAGTCACCCTCAGAGTAAAGAAGTTTCTCCTCATATTCAACTGAAACGTCTTACGCTTCAGTTTGTGCCCATTGCCCCTTGTTCTGTCGCTGGGCACCACTGTGAAGAGTCTGGCTCCTTCTTCGTGACATCCACCCTTAAGATATTTGTATGTGTTGATAAGGTCCCCTCTCAGTCTTCTCCAGGCTGAACAAGCCCAACTCTCTCAGCCTTTGCTCATAGGTTATATGCTCCAGTCCCTTTATTATCCTTGTTGCTCTAAACAATGTCTAAACAGTGTCAACAATGCCCACCCTTTAAGTTGGGACATAAATAAAATTCAACCTAATTCATACCGTAGGAGGTATTTACAGGAGCAGTATGGTGTGACTCTGCTGGAGTGTGGTCAGCGTATGTTTTGAGTAGTAAAGCTTGGAGCAGAAACCTGTGGAGAAAATGCCAAAAGTTTTGCTAAATACGTTGGCTTAGGACTTGTGATTTTAGACAGAACTTACTGGGTAGGGTGGGTTGGTGGGGGAATGCCAATGAGTGGGAACACTCATGGAAAAAAATGATACTTGGATCCAGTGTGCTGGTGATCCCGGACAGGATGAGATGGCAGCTCTCCCGCGGGCTCACTGAATGCCTGAACCGAAGTGAAGCAGTGGTGTTCGCAGCAGCCGTGCCCAGGTGAGCTACGGTGAATGTGTGTGCCCACAGCACCTGGCTGCACGGTTTGGGGACCTTCTGAGATGTGCACAGTACAACCTCACCATCTCCCAGGCAGAAGATTTGGTAAAATCTGTTCCCTCCGTGCTTAGGTGAGGGTTTGTGGTAGCAGCACCATATTAATCACCACTGTCCCTGTTCTTTTTCCCAATTGGTTTCACTTAAGCAAGGGAAACCAGAAAGGAACACTACATTTGTTTGGAAGTGAAATTTTTGGGTTTTGTCTTCTTACCTAAAAATGTAGCCAGACAGTTATATTTTCTCATTTCAACCTTTTTTTTTTTTTTTTTTTAACCCAAATACCTCTAATAGTGCACTTTGATCTTAATGTCAGCGCACTTTGGTCACTGCAGCATGTGGCATCTGTGTTGAAGCAGTGAGTTCAGTCCTGATCAAAGGCAGTTCAACCGGTTATTTTAATTCACTTGGATTTGGTATACATTTCTGCCATGACAAAACGTACCAGATCCTCTGTGAAATGAGGAGTCAGTGAGTAGTGATGCCATCCAGAAATGGATCTTAATTGTAGGTGAAAAATTTCCAAGCTTTTTTCATGAGATAATGTTGTATGAATGTGAAGGGAAAAAACCCATCATTTTATTACTGATCACTTTGCAAGTATGGCCCTAGAATTTTTTAAAAATGCCTAAGGTTTTTTATATTCTAGTTGTTCATGTGAGAATAGGTACTGTGTTTTCACAGCTAGTGTTTGTTTTGCCCCATAGGCTGAACAGTGCAATAGTACCCACTGTATTCTGTGGCTGTTTCTTTCCCCTATGTAATACGTTATGGTTTGGCTAGTGTGTATGGTTTTGACTAGTGTGTTTCAAACCTCCTTTTGCATAGGGAATGTCTGTAAAAGAGGGTGAGGAATGTGTGCGTTGAATACCAAGGTACTCAGAATTAAGCACTGGAAAAAACTGACCAGAGCTTGATTGCTAAGCAGTGTTTCATAGTTCCAGCTCTGTTTTGATGTCAAAGCATAAAGACCTGAATTATTTCTTTGTTCCTCTCTATGAAGTTTTATGTCAGTGACCCAATTATCAGCAATGACTCAGGGAAACAACTTCCAATTTATTCCATACTTTAGAGTTCTTCTTGCTCCAAATGTAGGAGCCCCCTCAGTTTGGTCTCTTTACCCTCTGTCAAAATAAAAAAAAAAAATCTTCTGCATCTTTAAGTGTTGTTTGGGCTGACGGAAGCCACCAGCGCTTTCCTGATCCATTGTATTCTTTCTTTATTAATGGAGGGATTTTTTTTTGTGCTGAAGCTGATTTTGCTGGAACCTGAGGATAGAAACCTAAATGGTTCCCTGTCTTCTTCATCTGACACTGTGAAGTGTTTGATTGTGACAGTGGCAGGTAAATGGAACTTATGTAAAATGGCTTTGTGCTTGAAAGTAGGGTTTTGGTTTTAGTTTTGATTTTGATGGGGCAGGGATGTTGCACCTGAAATGCTACCTCATGAAAAGAGAGGTGGCCCAAGAGAGTTGGCAGTGGAGCCTCTTGCATCTGGAGTGGTTGGTTGATTCTAGGTTGACACTAGAAATTACTTTGTTCTTGAATGTCCTTTGTTAAATGAGCTTTATGGACACTTGACCGCATTATGCATAAAAACTTGCTAATTTTTAAATTAAATATAGTGCCTGGATTATGCATAGTTGTTGACTAACCAGACTTGTTTCTTGTTGGTTTTGCTGCAGTGTCCTGTTGAGAGATGTGTGATGAGAGGAGAGCATGGTTTACTTTGTGCATGAATCTTCTTCCTCTAGTTTCAAAGTCTGAAATTGGTGTAAACTTAGAACTTGATGACTTTGGTGCTGTAAGTATGCTACAGTATGTGAGTCATCATGTCTAAGCAGTGTTTTGCCATAAAACTGAAAAGCTGTCAGGGGGGGCCTTCTGCTTTGCTAGATAGTTGAGTATGGCAACTTTGAATACTGTCATTTTCTTCTAGAAACAAAGAGGAGGGGACTGCATTTATCAGCTTTCAAAAATGCTAGTTTTCTACTTTGGGAAGATGTGAATTCTTTACTTCTAGATAATTTAAAGTTCATCCTTGTTGTTCCTAAACTCTTGATCCTTTACATACGTAGTAACTCATGCATCAAAACAAAATTCCTGCTGTGCTTCAGCTGCGTTAGCAGAAACTCTTTTTTATGTGAAACCAGCTGTTACAGGGGATGCAAACTCCACCATGTACTGCAGCCATATTTAGAAGGCAAGGAGACAGCATTTAGAGCAGATGCTGCTGTGGAGTTCATCCGTGTGCCCACCCAGAACCTCAAGAGCTTGATGATCCTCTGGTTCTATGGTTGTCGCTGACAGATGGCAATGTAGCCGGAAAGTTTAACTCTCTGTGCATTTATGTTGGCCTCATGGTATGGGAAGTTATCCTGTCATGACATGACTGCAGCATCAAATGAACATTATTGTTCTTTTATATGTATTTAGACTGGTCAGTAAGAAAATATGCGTTACCTCTGAGTTATTTTGTGTCAAAGTGCCAGTTGCAATGGGCTGGACCCCTGCTTTTTCACTGCTAATTCAAACAAACAGTAGTTGCCAGATTTAGGAAGAACTGTGAGCCTCCGTAGCTTCAAAGTTTTATTGGCAGACTTGGTAGCTCGCAGTATTTCAGTATTTCTTTTCATCTCTTCCCACCATGTAATCATGAGTCTACAATCTATTTTTGGCCACTTTCAAGAGGTATTAAATTATGGTTCTAGTTTGTAACCAGGGTCTATTTAAGCAAAAGTAAAGGAGAGGCAAAATTGCCTTCTGAAGACTTGTGTAAAGTCTTTTTGTTTCTCCTCTTTTCTTCAAAGCTTCTCACTAAGTCTTGTGAGTGCCATGGCAAGGTCAGGAGGCAACCTGGAAATAGATCAAGTGATGCAGAGGCATTCCTGAGTATTTAAAAATACCTCAGTTTTCTCCTTATTTGCTTATATTTTTAAACTTCATTTTTTTTAAGTCCTTCAATGTTGTTATCAAATAAAATACAAAGGTTGCAGCCATTTCAAACTGTGAGGTATGGAAATTCCTGAAATAATGTTTCTCATTCATTGTGAGACTGCTGTGCTGAGGACTAAATTTCTTTTTCAGAGGTTGAAACAAATACCATTGTTTTCAATATTATATGTATTTAATTGAAAGTAAGTAATACCACATAGAGTATTCATGTGTTGCAAAGTAAGTGAACACTCAGTTATTTTTTTTTCAGCTTTCAGGTTAAAAGTGTTAGGTATTTTGGGATTGGGCTTTTTTCCAACCTAACACCCATGTAGAAAATAACATTTCTGTGCTGTTGACTACTGTTGATGATATCTGGATATACCAATTAATTTCTGAACCTACAATCCCTTAAACAATATTTTTTTATAAACATGCCTTGTGTTTTGAGGGCATAGTTGAGTAATGTAGCATTAATGGTTTGTATTTGACAAGAGGAATAATTTCTTACAATCTGAATGGTTTTATAAATGTAGCTTTTGTTTGGCTGTCTTCACACAGAAATAATACAGAGTTACGTACAACCATGTTCAGCGGTGGCATGAAAGGACTATAGAAAGGAATGGCCACTTCTAAAGAACTTGCCGTGTTTTTGTATGCTGCATAATCGTACACAGTGCAGGAGTAACAGGAAGGGCAACTGAGCCTGAGCGAACAGAAGCAGGGGCTTTGTTTCACATATTCCGGAATAATTTGGTTGCTAAATTAATACCTACTTCTCCGGCTGCTGACTCATAGAGAATTGTAGTCATAGAACTAATCCAAAAAGAGATGCTTTTGAGCCCATTTTTAGCAAGTTAATGTGGCCTTACCATGCTGACTGTGCTTTCTGATTCTGCTGAATACCCTGGCACAACAAAAGGGAGTTAGAACAGGGTAGTCAATGAGCTGTCCAGGAGACACAATAGCCCTTGGACCCCAGCCATGTAATGGGCACGTATTAAATACAATTCTTACGGAAATATATTTTTTTAATTTTTTTTTTTCCCCTGCCAAGAGATCACCCTAAGGACCTGATCATTTAGAAACATGCAGATACATTCTTTATTAACCATTAGGACAGCAATTGTTCCTTTCATAACGTATATTTATAATCTGATAGTACAGAGCTTGGAGTTACAAATACAGTGCTAAGTAAGTTTCAACTTTATGTGGTCCTTTGGGACATGAGAGTGTCCTTGCTACCTATGCTTGACTCTACCTATTTGCTGCCAACTTGTGTCTTACCAAGCTTAATGAACTCTCATTACCTATTTGCCTGGCTGCCGGGCCAAGCCAGAGCAAGCAGGCGCAGCCACAGGCTTTAATTTCTGCTGTGATCTGGTGGCACTCTGCTTTGGTTTTAAACTTAGAATTAGGACTGACGCTTTGCCCAAAACTTCAGTAGCGTGCACCAGATTTGTGCCTTTTGGAGGGCGATCCCTTGTGGGCTGTGGGTGGAGAGGCAGGCTGCGCAGGTCTGTGCCAGCTCTCCTGGGAATAGATCCCAAGAGCAGAAACCCTTCCGTTTGCCAGTATAATACAGTGCAAAAAAAAAAAGGCCTTATGAGATGTTTCCATCCTGCAGAAGGTTTCTGCAGCTCCTTGTTGTCTTTGACATAAAGTGCTTTTACGGTGACCTAAAGCAGCATGACAGTGCTTGCCTTTGAGCCTATGTTGGGATTACCATCGCTTACTTTCCTGAGAAGGAAACTTCTGTTTACTTCAGGTGTTACGGAGCCTGATACAATGTCGATGTTGAGAGAAAGCCATGGCCATGGAAGCAGTAGTCTGATTTTATAAGCACAGCATGTAACGTCAACCCAGTGGGGCTGCCTGTATATAGTTCCTTTGATCTTGTCTGCATTTTGGACTGGCCACAAACGTTGCATTTACAATCATGGCCACATGAATGATCTGAAAGATGATGTGATTGTCACGGGATTAAATTGCATGCAGATTAGCAATGAATGAATTCTGGATGTGCCACTTGCAAATAAAGTTATTTCTCTGATAATACACTTGAAAGCATGGAGGAGATGATGTTTTGACCTCAGCAGCATTAATTTGGACAGCTGTTTTAATCAGAGATGAGGAATTGTTGGTGTTGGGGATCACACTGGAAACTGTTGTAGTTTGACTCTCTAAAAACATGGTGTCCGCTTCTGTCTCGCTGAGCACGTTTTTGTGCTGGTAAGATTATCTGCACCAAGACCAACGTTTGCTTTCCTTGATAAATAAAAAGAATTAAATATTTTCCAGGAAGGCACATGTTAAAAAGGTACCTGGATATGTTGTTTACTATGTAATAAATAGAGGAAATAATTTTAGTTCATTTTACTTGCAGAAGTATTTTCCATGAATTAATATATTTTCTGAATTTTCCTGTTTGTTTTGGGGGGGTTAGAGTGTAATTTACAGGGAGATGTCAGGTTTTACTGAAACTTCTAATGTTTTATTTCTAGGAGCACAGACAGCTTCACCTTACAATATTTCCTGAACTGTGTGTTGAGGTTTTTTTTCAAAGAGAAAGCTGTAAAGAAAATGTGGTGGGGGGATTCCTTGCCATTCATAGATAGCAGCCTCTGAGTTTAAATGCAAAATCAGCAGGGAGAATCTTGTCAGATCAGCTAGGAGAAGCAAGCAATTCAACTTAAGATTTTGATTGTGGTGATGATGCTTGAGCATTCCCCATGGCTGTTGCATCAAAGTGATGACTGGAAACATCTAGGCTTTTTTTTTTAAAAAAAGTTCCAACAGTGCTAGCCACACTGAATTTTTGGATAAGGGCAAAGCATCTCCTGCTATCATACTAGGAGTCTTGTCTGCTTGTGGGTTATCTTGTGATACCTGTCCTCACGTATACAGCAGGAATTGCATGCAAAGAGGAATGACCCTCAGAACTGAGTTCTTCATCTAATTAGACATCCCTCAAACAACAATTTTGTCTGTCTTAATTAATTGTCTTAATTTGGTTGTCAGTATTTATCTTTCCTTTTGAAAGGGACAGTGGAAGAAAAGTCCTAGAGTTCAGAAACTCCAGAGTCAGGTGTGTTGATTTCTAATTGACTTGATGAAGTCCTCCATGTAATTATGGAAGAGCTGAATGGAAGAACTATTTTGCAAGTCTCTGAAAAACAATGTGAGTCTTCAGTCTGTGCTTCATAGACTATTTTTGATCATAGTTTTTGTCCTGCCCATTGTAACTCACGAAAATGATGTCTTCCCTGCACAGGATGAATTACCAACCACAACTTTTTAAATTAAAAATTACTCCTGGACTGAAAGTTTATGGAATAATAATAAAAAATAGTAAGTTATAATAAATGTAGTAGCGGCAGTAGTAGTAGTAGTAGTAACTATAGAACAAGAAAGCAGACAATAGTGGGAAATCAGATCCCATCAGACTTCTCAGTGTTGGGGTGCATTAATAACAAAAGTCTCATCAGTGTGGGGAATATGCCAGAGATTTTCTTGCAGCTGGTAATTTAGCACGCATGAGGATCTGAATTCTGCTTTTCAGTCTCTAGGCAATCTGTACAAGTCTAAAAACTGAATGTAATGGGATAACAGTGTAATAGTATAAATCCCTTGTGTAATGGTAGCTAAAGCAAAGAAATTTTCAGCATAACGTGGCTGTGTAGCAAATGTGGCCGTTGAACTAGGAACTGCAGTTGTGAGCCACTGGATACTTCATCTTTCTGTAACAGTGCTCAGGAACAGCTAAATTAATTTAAGCTTCCTGAGTGGAAACAAAATCATGCTTAAATCAGATTAGCAGGAGCCTGCAATGAGAGTTCCTATTGCAAATGTCTATTGCAAATAGACATTTATCTTAAATTAGTGTTTCAAAGAGAGATTTTTTCTTAAATTGTATTTAGTTCCCTTGAATAGTGTCACACTGAGAGCACTGCAGTCTGAAGGATTGTGTCCACGGAGCAGATGCATCATGGACAGGAGCCGTGCCAACTGCTGACACACTCTGGTACACTGAACCGCAAGGACCACCTACAAGGAGAGAGGGTATAATTCAATTTCCACGCTCATTCAGTCCATCAAGGCTGCCAGTTGTGAGGGCAGCTTTTGTGATACAGATGGGTTTTTTTAGTAGGGGCTGAACTGAGGCAACTAAGCTCATTTCATCTAGCTACCTTCTGTTTTGTCTTGTTTTTCATGGTGCATTTCTTCAGAAAGGAAGTTTATCTAGAAAAGAGTATTTAAGCTCCACTGTAAATGTTTAAGCCTCTCTTTTCCATTTGGTAAATCTTTTTTGCATACACAACCATATGCCAAAGTACACTAATCCTTTTACAAAGTTGGAAGTACACAGACACTGTGGACATATCTCAGAAGCCAAGATTCCCACAGCTTACAAGGGGCTCGTCAATGTCTAAATCTGATTTAGCTCCTAATTCCAAAAAGGAGTAGTACAAAAATTGGAGAAAAAGATCCCATCCTGCAACTACTGTACAAGCAAAAACATTGGCAATATGGCTGTGTAGAGGTGTCAGGATTGGCTTCACAATATGTGTATAAATAAAAAACCCTAATTTTCTCACATGATGAATGATTGTAATGATACATTACATTCTGGTTTTATAACTGAGACGTAAATTGTAAGCCTCCCATCCAGGGCCTTTCAAAGTTCCTGTTTTCACTGTTTGTTCATGCAAATCTGGCTGTTTCCAGTTGCAAAAGCCAAGACTTAGTGTTTGTCTATTTGCCTATATGGCCACAAATTGTTTTTTTAAAGTATTTAGAGACACCTAAAGTCAATTTACTAGAAGAAGTTTTTGGACAGATCTCCTGTGACCAAAGCATATGTCAGAAAATGCCTTGATAATACATGCTGCTTTTGCATTAGTGATGTACTTTCTTTGTTTAGAGTCTATGTTAGCTTCCTGCTAGTTTCTAAAAACCTTCTCTATTACAAGTTGGAAAATACACCTGTACTGAATTTCATAATTTTATAAGTGTATTGGTTAGTATGTTTATACTGCTCTGTGCACATACATAATTTTGAAATTTTTTCCCCTGTATTAAATTAATTTAATCCATATCAGTCTATATGCTATCCCTAAATAAGAATGGACACACTGTGCAGATACCCTCAATAATAAAAGCCATGAACAAGGTGGTTAGGATTCTTACGTGTTGACTTCAACTTCTGCTGGATTTCAGCAAGGCTGTTGCCTGCAGCACTTTGTTTTCTGTTATGCTCTTTAATGTTTACATGTTTCGGCTTTGCACTGAAAGTTTAAAGCTAACCAAAGAATATAAAATGTCAAAATAAATTTCAATTATCATAGCGTGTGTGTCTGTTAAAGTGATTACTCAGGAGGTGCTGTGTGCCCCACCCTACAATCCTTATGCAGATGAGTTTCACTGAGATCTGTGGGAATTCTGTCTCAACAAGTACTGCTGCAAGATCATGTTTGTTATGTCTTAAGTGCTTAACACATAAATCTGATGCAAAGTGTGTGCAAGTCTCTTTTTGAGCATTAGACAACCCACGAAGCATAACTTAAAATAAAGTGACTGTTAATGTCCACTATGCAAACTTTTTTGATTTTAATATTGTCAGAAATAACTTGTGTCCTCTTTTTTGTTATTTTTGTTTCTTTAACACTGTTGTTGCAAGATGGTTCTCTGAGGCCCTCTTCAAAAGTTTTAGCCTTAAGTCAGTTCAATCAGATCTGTCAGCATTCATGAACTGTTGCAGGTATCCACTCAATGCATTTTTAAAACATTGTCTTGCTTGTTCTTAAAGGGTTTGTATGAAATTTGTATTTTTCCCAGTACCAGCATATTATTCTCCCTGGTAACAGATGATAGGACGAGGGGGAAT